>JABFPJ010000182.1:660-55279 GCA_022817425.1 Gryon sp. ZL-2020 | reverse complement strand
TTTTTTTGTTTTGTTTGTGCACTTACACGTTCTGTTCAACTTTATGTGAAAAAATACGATAATAACGCAGTCTGAGCGCGCAATCATCTTCTACTTTGTCGACTTTAAATTTAATTGCACTGTTGTTTTACAATTACGTTAATCGAATTTTTTAATGGCGTATACGAAATGAGAAATGAGTCAAACAAATTTCTGACTTCCTGATTTATGAAAATTTCGTTTGTAGTTTCAAGATTGAAAATTGGATAGACTCATTTTGTAAAATAGTTTCAAAGGCATTAAATAATGAGATTCGGTTAATTGTTGAAGAGCAAGTATAATGATGAAATAGAGAATCTTATAGTCACGTAAATGATGCTTTTCTTATTTTCATTTTTAAGCTATTTTTAATGTGTTCTAATTTTATGAAAATAACATTAGTTAAACGATTATATATGAGATTATGAAAACAATTTTAATTACTTGATTGAAATTAGAAACCGGGATGGTATTATTAATTTTGTGTAATGAATTTGAATATTCATTATGTGAAAGAAAATTAACAAAAATGCATTATCACATAACAAGTATATGTGTCATTTTAAAATTAAAGAATGATTTTGCATGCATTAATCATTCACGCATTTTGTTAAATTTATTTGAAAAGTTGTTTATGCAAATAAAAATAAATATAGAAAACCAACTTATCAAAATAACACTTTATCTGTGAAACTTGAATGAAGAAATCATCTTACAAATTACGGCTTTGAAAAAATTTTACATTCAAATAAGTTGAACATCAATATGACTGAAATGACATTAATCAAACCAGTCTTATGAGAAAACTTTGCTTGCGAGCATTTTTCACCAACCCATCCCGCGGTTTTTCTCCAATCTACGGTCACAAGAAGCTTCAGTCGTAGTTCTTCATGAGTTAGAGATAAAGAGAGAAAGAAAAAAACTCAAAATCTCAACTATTATTCGTCATTATGTCCATGCTGATTTTCCACAAGAAGATTATATTTATCCAAACATTGTTCACTATTTATTTACACTCAATCCAATTTGACAATTACTTAAAACGCGTGTTATTTTTTATCTCACAGTTTGCTGAATTTTATTATCAAACATGAATTTGATCAAATTGCAGATTTTTACATTTATATATTCTAGTCAAAAAACCAATCTCTTTTGACTTTAACCCATACACTTACGTAAAATCTATACACTACAAACTATTAGACTTCAAATAGAATATTTTTATTTATTTTCCTTTCCGTTTTTATTGATTTAAAAGATATTATTTTTCGACTTTGATTTTTTTGTTCCCAACATAGGTGCACAAATTTGTGTTTTTATTACAAAAATAATGAAAAACTTGCAATGCCAAATCAAGGTAGAACAGTAAATGTGTTTTTATTAAAAAACATAGCAATGACTTATTTATCTTTCAAATTTAAAACAAAAGCGTCTTTTATGATAAAGTATTTGCATACAGTTGTATGATATACATATTTATGTTAAATGAAAGTAAAATTTGTTGCCTGTGCTCAAATTTGGATCACAAACAGTGAAATGCGGTTTGATATCAAGATCATAATTTGTAGTTTTGATAGCACGGAACTGGAACTTTCGAAACTCGCGGAACAAACAGACTTCGAAGTCTATATCTATAAACGGCAATTCAACAATACCGAAATCTCGAGCGCTGAATCGATTTGGTTGAAAATGTCAGGACCATAAAAATGATTTACTCGTGTACGTGTCAACTCGTAAATTTTCAAACGGAAAATAGTTTTGTCGATTCATCGAAATAATTTCACAGTTACGCAACTAAATGAACAACGTAACTGTGACGCATTTATGTTATTTTTTCTTTTACTGTTGTTTTTTTGCGTATCATTTTGTGTTTTGGCCGTCGTCAGTAGACGTGTCTCGATGAATTATAATTCGCTAAAATTACAATTTATTTTTCAAAATCGACCGACTAAGGTTTCTAAAAATGAATTAATTGACTCATAAACGTCTGAGGTTTGAACAAAAATGTCAATCATGCGATAAAATCCTAAATGCCTTTTATCAGTACTTTATACAGCAATACATGACTTTTTACGAGGTTAAAAGTGCGGGCGCCCTTATACTATACGTTACGAACCACCTACACTTTGCACTTGAGTATAATAACTAAGAGAAGAACAAAAATATAAAAGTACCCGAGAGCTTTTATTTTGGTTTGATATTACGGCAAAATAGCGTTAGGAGTATTCTTATGATTTTCAGCAACTTCAAAAAATGCGTATGAAATTCCATACTGAATATTATTTACCAAAATTTTAGCATTTATATGGATTAATAATTTTCCATTAAAACAACGTGTTGAAAATAAATTGGTTATTGCATTATGGAATTACTGAAATAACTAAGCATCACTGGTTAGATATTTCTTGATTCCTTTTTAGCCCTTCGACATTCATTTCCAAATGTTTTTATTTTTTGTTTTAGAAAAATTTTAAAATATCAGTAATAAATAGACATTTAATTTTATATATATATATATATATATATATACGATTTAAATTTATATATAAACAGACGTAGAAATCACAACCAATATGTACGTCAAAGTTGATAGCGAAATAAATATTATTTTATCGGAAAACATGTTTCAAAATATGTATTGAAGATATGAAAAAGGAAATTTTGGAATGGGTATGTGAAGGTGAGAAAAAATGTATTGAGTAAAGTTATTTTCCTTTCGTGCTCAAGTAATTCTCTCGCCAAAAGAAAAGTGATGTGGAAAGTATGAATTTCGTGTGACGTTACTTTAATGCAATTTAGCTTCAAATATAAAAATGTTTACTTTTTTCCCACGGTTTTTACGTTAAACAAATAGAGTAAATTTGTTTATGTCACGTGGTACCTCAAAATTTAGATTTTGACACTCGTGCATTTTTGCATTCTCAGCTCCCTGGGGACGTAAAATATCGTTTGTAATATTGAAAATAAACGTAAATTCTTTTTCTCTTGAGTTCGACGCGATTGTAAACTTTTCTTGAGAAAAAGAATTTACGTTTTTATGCTTGGTATTAACATATAGCAAGAAATAGCTCATAGCTATGAACTTTGTTTATCCTTTAAAGGAAAGTGAATCAAATTATATGACTAAAATATGACTTCTTTCTACTGAATTTTGAGACAACTATAAACTTATAAGAAACTAATAATTTTATAATTATGACAGTGACGAAATTGCAAATTTCAGTATGTCATGTCCGTCCATTGACAAAGTTTATTCACATCACGTAATTAATCTTCTGAGACTAGAACTATCACGGAAATTTCTAATAAGTGTAACTTTGATAAGCTTCATGATAGAATTCAAAATATAAAAGCGAAATAATATTCTGTACAAATTCATTCAAAGAATCTTTAAAAAATAATTTGTTCATAAATCTCCCACTTTTATACCTTCGAATATTATTAAAAATTCGCATGATATAATTGATAATATTTGTAATTCATGAATTTTGTATGTCGTTTTTTATTGTAACTACTTTATCATTTTTAAATCCAGGTTACAAAAAATGTAGAAGTAATACAAATAATGTATTTTTGAGTATAAATCCTTAAAGTAAATATACGCACGCAAGAGTAACAGGATACTTCTAAAATGAGAGTCCTGCATTGAGATTGATGCGTCATATTTTCAAGCACATATTGGATCGTAAAACGTCATTAGGTATTCATTTGTTATTCATGCTCCATCGAATCTTATCTAGATAAGAAAAGCTTGAGATGTGGACTGAATACAGTTTTCCCCTGAGACGTTTGCTCGATCTTTGAACAGTGTTTGTAACGGAAATGGTCTATAAACCATTGTTTCTGGCACATCGAATGATTCACATATGTATTTTTTTTTCAATTCCCAATAATGATCTTTATATAGTCCGATTTGAAATATATATTAACGTGTATATTAAAAAATGTATAAACTCAAAATTACATAAAGTCAAAAGCTTATATGTAATTCTCTTATATAAGCTTATATTTTATTATTACAAAATAAAAGCTTATATTTGTTTCTTTTATTAAATATTTAAACTGTTTTTATTTATGTTTTTATTTAAAAAAAATCATCTTATATAAATATGTTTTTAAATAATAATTAATTAGTTAATTAATAATTGATACAATAATGTAATTTAATATCTTTAATTAATAATTAACATTTCATGCTTTTAATATGTTTCGTAATTTCACAACTAATAAACTAATGATGTTATGACCTTTGTTTGTTGCAGGTGAGTGCACCATAAGAAATATAATTAGAATGATTACAGCACTTGTGAGTATTACAAGATCTGATTAGCGTGAATCCGTAATTTGTGTAACAAAAGATACTCTTGCATTAGTCACAAATGCAGGTAACGTAAATATAGCCAAAGTAAGTTAATATAATTATACTCAAACGCGACAGTACACATCTGTGGCTTGACAAAGGCATTTGTAGCTATGTTGAATAACGCAAGACTAATTTGTCACTCCGGATCTGCTATGAAAAGCGCACCACGATATACACAGATGTTCACGCGCGTAGAGTTCTTCATCTATTATGCATTAGAAGGAAACAGTTACCTATTGACGTGCAACTATTCAAATTGTTAAAATTACTCCCGAGAAAGTCATTTACTAGTTCTCCAAAGTTCTTAAACTAGAAACAAATATCGTCGTTTAATGCGCGACGTTTTGACGTAATAATAGAATTTAACAAATATTTTCATTGTTTTTCGTTATAGTGCTTTTCATATATTGAATATTGTTTAACAGAACATTATTTGTAGCGAAACTGCGCATTTTAAGTTAAATATTTTAAAAATACAATTTAAATAATAGTACTGAAGTGGAAGTATTTTTTATGAATCTCTTATGTTATAGAAAAAAAAACTTTGTTTTCGCAACAATAAATCATAAAAAATGGATATATAATGGACCAGTTGAGACGAAACAAAAATGTAGCAGAAATAAAATCCAATAAAGTTAACATTCATAAAAATTTCGTTAAAAAATAATTTTCTTTATTAAATTTCATTCCACTCGTCAACGATTTCCTTTAAAAAATTTCATTTGTTGCACGTCGAAGCTTCATCGATTTTATTTGATAACATAATTTCAACGAAATTTTTAAAACTCCTCAATTTTCATACACTTTTATCCTTTGAAATGCATTTTTATGCATACATTTTTTGTAATACTGTAAACTTCATTATATGATTCCAAATGTGTTTATTAAGTTCATAATAGAATAATATTATACAAATTTTTATTATTATTAAGAAAAAAAACTTACAATATTACACATGAACTCTTGCAAAATTATTAAGAAAAAAAACTTACAATATTACACATGAACTCTTGCAAAATTCTTATAAATGTGTGCTAATTTTACGAAAATTTATATAAAGTTTATAAATATATTTCTCAGATATAATTTATATTCGAGTAAATAATTTTTAGTATAAAATTTTAGTATAAAAATCATTATTTTCATGAATTAAAGGCACAATTCCAATCACAATGATCATTAGGGCAAGTCAATAATAATGACAAATGGAAGATCACGTTACTTCGGTCCGATTCATTATATCCATTATCTAAATCGAGATAACTGTAGAACTAACTTGATCCGTTTAGAAGATAATTGGTGTCACAGTTGAATGCGACTTGATCGTAATCGGTTCATAACTCGAATCATAATCTGCATAACAACCGTCCTTATGTGTAAGTCAATTGAAAAAAAAATTGAAGTGATAAGTAATTCTGAAATTTTCATATTATTTTAAAATATCTACAATTTAATATATTTATATAGCTTGAGTTTGCTTTATTTTATTTCAATCTCTCATAGTATAATTTTCTAAATTATTGTTACAGTTGTATCGTAAATTTTAGATTATAGAAAGCCAAACGAAAATCCTCAGAAATTGACCAAATTCCAAGACGAATGCTTAATCCGATCACGTATTTCTTCAATCATGTCTCCTCATTCCAATGTACGATTCAACATTCAAAGGACTAATCCTTTTATAGGAATATAGATGGAACTATTCTAATTACACTAAATCATATTCTAATTCATTCTCACTATCTTAAAAATAGTGATCATATTATGATTAAATGACATAGGCATATTTACTATAATTATATGTATCCATCGACTTAAATATTTTATGGTCGTTTTTATATTTAATAAACACTTTTATAATTAATAGATATGAGATACTAACTTATATTTAGTGTATTTACAATGCAGAAATGCAAGTACTAGTTCTAAAAATTCAATTACATTTTATAAACATAAATTACAGAAATATTTATAAAAAGTATCCTCGAAAATATTTATTTGACAATTTGTGTCACTTTTAATTTGCTGTATTAAATGAAACTAAATTTTGTTCCAATAAAATGAAAGAATGGTATTATAATGTATAAATTTACTTTCTTTTCCATAAATTTCTCTCAATCAAACTCTGAACATTTCTGTTCACATCAAGTACTCACTTCATATTCATCGTCGAATTAAATCACGATTTATTGAATTTAACCGTTTCGTTATAAACCATTAACTTTGTACACAGTTTAACGATATATTGACATAGAAAATTGACTTTCGTATGCGTTAGAACAATGTATTTTATACGCGATAACCAAAAGCGATAACAGTTTTATTCTTGGACGATTGTATTATTGTTATTTTTTTTTTGATTGATGGAACCACTTTGTGATTGATTGTAAAAAATTGTGTTCACTCGATATCGTTCACACGAGAAATAAAATAAAAATTGAAAACATATAAAAATTGTTCGCACGAAAACAATAAATAATTAAATCGAACGGTCGATTTAAAAAGACGTATCTATTCGAAGTCGTTTTTCACGTCGACCAATGACAGACGCTTTCCATTCTGTAACTTTCAATCGACGAAGATGAAGTTTCGCGTGTTTTTTCGTGCAACCCGATCACCTCTTCTCCCAGACCCGCCGGATTTTCGATACCCAGCCGCTTGACTTAAACTTATCCGCATTATCGCGCTATTCGTTACAGCGTGTAATCGGACTCTGCAAAACTTCTGGAATTTATCAATTTGATTAGTTCGAAAAAGCAAGTTATTTCTAACACCGAAATCGTCTAGGAAACATCCTCAACTTGATATCTAACAAACAAATCGTAAAACGATGTTTTGCTAACTTTTTCAAATTTGTTTGTCAAATAATAAATAACTTGTAAAATATCTTCATTTTATGGTCAAATATTTCAGCTTTTATCTGTTTTTTTTTATATATTATTTGTGTATGCTTTGGAATGAAGTATTTGTTTTAATGTCATTGAATTGAGTTAAGCAAAAAAGAAAACAAAAAGCGAGTTTTACGTACAAATCTGTGCAATGTATAGGATATATGAAAAATGAGAATTTCAATTTATGTTTACTATCCATCAAATGTTTAAGTACTTTGAAAACACGTGAAATATCTTATAAAGTTGATGTTTCGACTAGAATAAAATATGTTCCATTTTATTTGTGGCCGTTGAAATAATGGTTCAGAGGGAAACAGTCGAGTATAATAATAAAATAATGGATCATCGTGCTTTGCGCGAGGACATATTTGAAATAATTACTAAATTAACGCATTCTAATGACCTTATGAACTGACCTATTTTTCATTCGATTGAACGTATTTACAATTTTTTATTTTTTTTTGTCTCATAAAATATTAATTAGAATATTTAAAATTTTTTTAAATATTTGATTATGATTTTAATAAAATAAGTGATATGTTTTGATATATCTCATTTTCACGATATTTTTACAGAATAAATAAAATATACCTTAGAATTTAAATTACGAGTTTTCAAAACCTCTTAACTCACTCTACTTGAAAAAATCATGTATGTGAAATCTATTCAGAAAATTGTACGTTGAAGAGGATAATGATACAATTTATAAATATATAATAGTGAAAACAAAATTAGGCTGTAAGTATAAATATTTTTAATGAAATACGAATATCGAAAACTCGGCAAAATATAAGATAGATGTCTTCGTTGCTTTTGAATGCTTACCTACAAATCTTTCGTTTCGTGGGAACAGGCGAACTCTTTGCTACTTCCGGTTTTACTCGCAAGCCCATCCGAGATGTTCTAAAACTCTCGTTTTTCCTGCTTTTTCTCGAATATCGTGTCACTTCTTCTTCCGCAATGCTTTTTCCGAGTATTTTTTCACATTGAATCATTCCTTTTTTATTTCCTTTATTCTGCAAAAATTGCTTGTCCGTCGTTCAAAATATTACTTTGTATTTATTCATTCTACTATATTAACCGAATATTAAATTACGATACTTAATTTGATTACTTATTTACTTAATATTTTAAGAATATTGTCATTGATCAAATCACACTAAGTTCATTGTAAATACATTTTGAGAATATTCCATAATATTAAACGCAAAAAGTACAATATATATAATTATTATTACTATATTTTTCAGTAAACAAAATATTTTCGTTAACATAATTTTAATTTGTTAATAAGTTATAATTTGTTGTTACATTTTGAAAACATTAATACAAAGTTTCAGATTTTCTTTATGTTCAAAATGATTTATCAAGTTAATTATAAATTTGCATTATTAAATAATTAATAGCAACAGTAACATAAAAGATATAATCAAATGATTTTGTCTGTATAATTATAAAATTATCATTGACAATCACACACAAAAATTATTCATAAAATAGAGATTGAAATTCGGATAAATTTGCATTCTTAATGCAATTACAGTTGAAGTAGCAAAAGAAAAGCAAAATAAATTGATGTGTGAAACTCTACGAGCTCGAGTGTGAAGTTATTCGGATCCGAAACAAATTGAGTTGTGTCCTATACTTTTGTATAAATCGTGAGATAAATGCATAAGAACCTACTCGAGATCTAGGTCGCTGCCTTGTAGATCAAATCGAATATAGAATCTTGTCAGTTGAGACGAGTGAGGAAAAAAAACGTAAGAGCAAAAATAAAAAGCAAAAGATTCACGTACATGCGCGTAAAAAACTTTACTGAAAGCATTCGCGTATATGACAAACAGTCAAATCATTATAAACTAATTCCAATATTTTCTTCTCTGATTTACCGAATTTATTCTATTTTTTACCATTCTTCTGTGGTTTTATTTATTTATCATCAATTCAGTGGTTCAAAAACATGTCGTTCCCGTAAAAATTGTACACCCAAATTTTTCCTCGAAGGTAGACAAAACTTCGCAGACTTCCAACATGATAATCTCGTTTCAACTTTGAAGACATTTTGGTAGAATGTTTTCAATGAACAAAACAGTCTCACTAGCGGCAAAACGCGAAATCCACTCTCTGTGGGTTTTTCATCGCTATTTGGAATGCTATTCTGAAAATGATGAAGAAGTTTAGTATAATGAAGTTTTGCAAATTTTAACAGAACATTTAATAAAATATAGAAAATAGAGAGTAGTAACTCTCGTTCTCTTCACTTTTTTTCGTATAGAATATAGTAATATCCTGAAATACTGCCTGTGAATTGAAGTAGAATTCAATTGTATTATATTTTGAAAATAAAAACTCAAATAAAGAGAATTCCATTTTTAATTAAATATGATTTCAAATGTGTAGCAAAATGTAATTGATTTGAACATTATCCGGCTATCATGAAATGAATATTGTTCTAAGTTATGTTGACAGTGGGATGTGAAATTTTACATAATCATAATAATTCCATTCAAATATGAAACAAAAGATATTATATCTCGAGTGGACGAAATTGGTAAAACTTGTGTAATTTATTGTGGATAAGTACACTTTAAGGTGCACTTCCTTATCATACCAATTTCCTTACAAAACGCGATGAGGAAAGTAACTCTTGTCTTTCTCTCCTGTCTCTGTCCAAGTTTTATACTCCAAAAAAGGTGGATGGCAGGCACGTGGAATATTGCATTATGCATCCAAGTGCGCCACTGCCCATACCTAACACCCCGCACGATGATAGCATATGCCAGAAACGCGGAATATTCGACGACATGGACTTTATGAAACTGTAACCTCTTTGCCTTGCGCGACGTAGTCCAGCTGCCGCTGAATGTGATTTGCATGATTTCTGTTTTTACAGTACAGTGGTCTAAGACGTATTATGCGCACGTGAGCTCTAACTTTTCAAAATATCCTTTAGGCTTTCACGAAAAAACATGTTTTATTCGTAACATCGATGAAAAGCGAGACATTGTTTGAAGTTTAGTTTTGATAACATTTGCGTAGGGAAATTGTGTTTGCTTTCAGAAAATACCGTCAAGTTGATAAGAAACTTCTCAATGTTGTTTCATTTATTTATTTTGCCAACAAAATTGTATAATTCTTAACCAAAGTTTTCCATGTAATATAACTGTTGGTCATTTTAGGTATAACAGAATTTATACCCTTACAATTGTATTTAAAACGAACAAATAATAAGTTCACAATATTTATTTATAAAATATATTATCGCAAGCATTATTTAAATGTAAATTGTTTTCAATTTTTTTAATTATAAAACACAAATTACTCAGATAAAATTTAAGTAATACTCTGCATAATTTCTTATTGCTAAACTTTCTGCGGTTTTTAGATTTAATATCTTTGATGAATGGAAACTTTTAGAGTTCCGAACTCGTTTAACAGAAAAAAAGCTTAAGTTTCATCTTATTTGTCAGCATTTAAAAGAATGAAGTGGGTTTGAATTTGACTAAAAATGATGGCATTATGTATTGATATACAAAATTTGCGCAAATAAGCTCTAAATAATACTCTATTATATCCCCTCATTCAGTTGATACAAAATAACGATTGTTTTATACTTAATAACAGTGAAACATTGAAAAGTGGACAAGTGCATATAATTCGAAAAGCGACGTGCCATGGTAATATCCAAATGATGATACCTGAGGTGCGTAGATAAAAAGAGGGAATCGTGCGTCACGTGAAATATATAATGCGATATTACGAGCTAGAAGAGTGTGATAAATTGATGCCTAAACCGTTGTGCTTTTATTATCCCAGGGAAGCGTGAAATTTGCATCGGCTTGAACCCTGACGTTATTTCACGGCGAGCCCATTAATTCTAGGCCGAGTCACTTAACCGTGCCATTCGTTGCGTCCGCCGTTCATTTGCTGTTTATATGCGGAACAAATCGGCGTTGGTTTTTCCAGCATTCTACTGATCAGCGCACACTTTGAAAAATCATTCAACTGGCTTGGCCAAATAACACGATCAAAAGGTTTTATACTATTTCATTATTTTATACGAGCTTGATGATAACTTAAATTAATTATGTTTATTATCAACCACGACAAAATTGCATGCAATATGCACCTTTCAGATTGTTAATTCTACTACTTGTTTTAGGTTAAACAAAAACAACAATTAGTTTGATTAATTTAATTAATCTGAATTTTTGGGAGGATTTTATTATCCTGTGAATGATTGAATATTGTTCAATTTAGCTTTCTGATTTATGTTTGATTAAAATGAATTCACGTAATTCAGGGTGAACAATTTTTACAATGTTCGTTTACAAACTTCGTCGCAGTTAAACAAAACAACACCGGATTAAAATAAAACCAGTCGTACAAATTGAAAAACATTCCATTAACAGCAGTTCCCGTTCTCATGCGATACAATTTGATCAACTTTTGTGCTTTTTTGTGTTAGGTTTTCAACTGTCATATGAAAAATCGTATTGACGATTGCACTTTCAGTTACATTTCATTTAAAAAAAACACTTCATTTAACTTCATTACAGATAGCTAAACCAAAATACAAGATAAATTTTCTCTTTTTTTTGCATTTTAAGTAAAACAGTTGTAATGCAATTTTTTCTAAACGTAAATACAAAAATACAGTTTTCATTTCGTTCCATTTTCCATTATATTTTTCAACAATTCTACGGTAAACTAACTTTTGTATGAATATAAGACATTTTTACTTTATTTTCCGAAAAAGTAACATTCAATTTTGCAGAAAGGTTTGAAAATATACCAATGCACACATTTTCTCTTCCAGCAGTTAATTCGTTAGCCGGAGAAAAGTTGTAATCGAATCGAAGATTGAGAAATAAATCGAAGGTCGTTTGTCGAGCCATAAAAATGCTGTGGCATCGTAATAAGAACTTGGCTGTCGCTACTGGAGAAGTGTTCTCACAGGGAAGGTCACATCATTCTATTAGGCAAAGCCATCTGTCTTAGAATCTCGTTTCTGAGCTTAAGACTCGTCCACTTCTTACCTTTCGCGCCACTTCATCTATTGCCAAATCTTCGACTCGCAGTTACTCTTTCTATCATGTTTTACACTCGACGAAGATGAAGACCGTTGTTCTCACCACCGCTAAGACGTACTATTTTTATCTCCAGTCGATCGTCGAATTTCGTGCAACCTCATCGACGAGTTTCCGCATTTGAAAATTGACTTACAAATGTAATCTACGGCAGGGTCGATTTTTTGCATTTGTCTTCGTGAAATATGTATCGACTGGTATCATTCGAGTCGGTGATCACGCGTCTTCTCCACTTTTTGAATTCATTTTTCATTCTAGCAATAAATTTTTTTTCAGCCAATGACAATCAAATAAATTAAATCGAATGTTTTTTGTTGCGCAAAATTTCATTATAAACATTTAACATTGAGTTTAAACATGTAGTGAAAGTGTATGTATGTATGTGTAATGTTTGACTTTTAACGAAGAGAAATTCTGTTACAAATTGTAACTTTTGTAAATTTTAACTAAAAATTTGAACTAATTTGATATTAATTACCACAAGTAATTTGAAGAGTGCATTTTGCGAACAAACCTTTATAAACACAAGCTATTATTGATAAGTAAAATTAATGAATAAAATTATACAACTAATAATGAATCAAAAATTTCAGGAAACAAATCAATAATGAATTTTTCTTCAAGATATTATTTAATAGGATTAACCCTAATTTTGTGGTTATTATAATTTTTCTCCAAAACATTGCAACACTGCAAGTTGCATTGTGTACTTATAAAGCAGTTACGACAGCATAACTTTGGTATGAAAAATACGGTATGATAAATTATTTACCATTGCGCAGACATGATTGATTGTTTCAAATTTCCCGCGTTCCAAGTTTTAATGACGAGTCCGCGTCTGGTTCAATTATTTATGTTATTCATAACATAATGAGCGTAATTGCTCGCCACCGAGTTGATTAAATTTGCAAGTTCGCTGTAATTAAAAAAGGCACGCGTACAACTGAACCAGACCGGATATCACAGACGAAGTTAGAAATATGCCAATTCAATACACCTGGGTGTATGTATGCGGATTGAACAGTGTGATTTATTGGGATATTTCAATTAACACGTAACGTGACGTTTGTGAAAAGTCGAACCCATCGCATCGAATGACGCAATTTTGCCCAACTCGATTATACACTTAATGTCAATAATTTAGCGCACGACTAATGCAATATTTATTATTGAAATCAATCTCACGTTGACACGAAAACCGAAAAAGAGGAAACCCTTTCATCCTCTATCATTAATAGTAACAAATATATTTATACTTTGATTTCTATTGCAACGAAGTTTGAAATTGAAAGATTTATATATATACAACATTATACATCGATTGACAAACATGATAATGGATGAGAAATTAATGCTTCGGCTAATAATCCCAACAACATTAAAATTGTGGCATCGTTAATAATATTATATTATTGAATATCATATGAATGAAGAGATAAAATACGGATATAAAAGTGGATCTTTTAATACACGGATTAATATGAAACAATAACATGAATTTATTCTGAAAAATATGAACGAATAACATACATTCTTCTTTAAAATTAAATGTAAAATATATTAAATAAAATGCTTATAATTCAACATATTAATTATGCATATAAAAATATTAAAATAAATTCTACTTCTGTCAGTAAGGCATATGATATTTAAGGGGGAATATACCTTTGAAAAGGTGAAATTTTCACCTAAATTCAATTCGTAATCCTGCAAGTTATATTAAACAAATGTTATTAACAAAATGTGCGATGCATTCAGCAACAATCAGAGAATATTTCAGAATGTTAAAACATAAAAAAATGTTATTAACAATTACTTGTTAATAACGTCTTCGAAAAAAAAATGTTTTTCAACGGCTCCGCGGTTGTCACGTGCGTTGGGTAGCATAAGGATAGAGGCCCTTAGCTACAAAGGCATTTTTTTCGAGTTAAAATAACAAAATGGCGCTACTATACATTAAAAGTCATTTTTTTCGAGAAAATTTTGAGTACAAATTTGTTTATAACAATGAATAAAATAATAAAATGAAATATATCGCCTCGTAGCTAAGTGCGTATGAGTGTCCTGAAGATGTCCTGCAAATTTCAGAAGAATCGGTTTAGCTGATCCAGAGAAAAGTTGACAACCGCATCTGAAAATATGAAATCGGGAAAAACGCGATTAAAGATTCGGTACACATGGCCGGCGCCCATTACACGACGTTACATTTGTAATTGTTATTCATAAACTAATTCGAATTTCGAACTGAAATTTTTACAGATGAATCTTGGGATGTTATAGTTTACGAAAATGTAAAAAAGAAAACGATTTTTCCGACCCATGAAAGGTATATTCCCCCTTAAGTATGATATTCTATAATTATGAATTATTCAAAAGATTTCAAAAAGGATCAAGCAATTAAATATTTCACGTCAGTGAAGCTACTTTAATAAAACTTATAATTTAATCATGAATTAAAATTCCATGATGCAAATCACATTCTAACTCAAATATCAAACACGGAATTTCATTGTATGATTTTCAACTTTAAAGTTTTTACTTTCCTATATTTTACAACGAAAAAAAAAAGTTCGTACCTTGCGCTTAGGTAAAGTCAAAAGACAATTAATGAAAAAAAGTCGAAAATTAGTGAAAAAAAAAGAAGAAAAATTCGCGTCCAGTTATTATTCAGGTGCAGAATTCGTACGAACTTGCAAACTACGGCAGAATGATCGCCAAATTTTCGTTTAACGCCAATCCGGTGGTCGTTGAATAATTCAGACGTACCGTTGGTGGTCTGGTGGAGAGAGGTGCGCCCTTTGCATCGAGCCGAGGGTTTTGAACCGGTGGCTTTCGCCAGTTACAACATCGAAAGAGGATCTTCTACACTTCCGAAGGCCAAACTACGCTCACCACTGGGTTTCAAACTCACCTACGCTCATCTACTGCGAACGAGTTACACGTTGGTCGGATTTACACGTAAAGGCTCAATTATCTTGCCGATGTCTTTGAATGATGTCCGGCAATATTTATTGACTTATAATTATGTCCCTGTGCAAATATTTCTATTATATTTTCAAATGAAATTGAAACACATGCACGAAACAATACAATGATTTTACATAAATATTATATATATATATATATTTATTTATTTATGATGAAATACTTATGAAGTTAAACATAATTATGTGAACTTGTTTCATAAAGCAACGAGTGAAAAATGCTATTCACTGAGATTTGTTTATATTACATAATATTTCATACAAATGAGAAAAATTATATTTCTATTAAACGGACATAATTCCTTGACATTTAGTTAAAAACATATATATATTGTGTGTTACGACACAAAAGTACATAAAACGCAATCATCCGTTGTTACGGCATGAAACTGCGAAGTAAATATAAAAGACAACATTTCTCATTTTACAAAAACGACAAATGATTTCCTTTTCTTTTATTAACATGTCATATCAAATGTCTTCTAATAACTGTACTTTTATTTACTCTTGTAAATATCAATACAAAAAAAGCATTTAATAAAATGTGCAGCAATGCCAATCTTGCACGACTCTTAACAATGATATTAAAGAAATGATGAATGGAATTCAACTTTGAACTAATATAATATTTTTATTTAAATTTATTTATAATTATTGAAAGTTTGTTGGGTCTATTGTTGATGCGGTTATTTATGATAAAATATTGAACGACATCTCCGTAATTTTAAATCTTACCCGTAGGGATTCTACTTCATTTTTTTTTTTTTTCGATTATTATGTTCAAATAATTGGTATCCATTTAACCAGTTCTACTTTAAGTCAAGAAAGAGTTTGTGCTGTTTTGTGCACGATCGATACGAGACGATGGTAGAAACTACGGAAAAGTCTGATAGACAAGGATCTGGAGACATTGGCTGAAAATCGAAGACACGTACCATTGTTACGTGCACTTTACGATGTAAAAAATCCTGATAATAACAATAGTGCAATGCAATTTGTACACGTGAGAAAATATCACATGAAAAAGAAAAAAAACGATTACGCACTTTTTGTAAAATTAAGTTCCTAATTTATCCAATTATTTTTTTTACAAAAAAGTAAATAATATTTTATTTTGACAATAAAAGGCATATTTCAACGCTCAGTTTTGTCCTGCAGAAGAAGAAATTTGAAATGAATGCATTTTCTGCTTTTTATTTTTTTTTTATTATATAAAGAAAAACAAGTATACTTAGTTTTTAACTTATAAGTTTAAGGATTTATAAGTTTGAACGTTCTAGTAAGATGCTTATTAAGCTACAAGTTTTGAACTGTGAAAAACTATAGTTAATATTTCATTAGTTTGGTATTAGTTTTTCTTATAATCTTTTAAACCAATTTCGAAAGAAATTGCTTCAAATAATACGATTGTGTATAATAAATAGTTAAAGAAGAGCTAAATGACTTTGCGTCGGTTGAAAGAGGCAGAACTCAGAGCAATATGTGATGAAATCTGAGTATTAGCTCATCTTTGCAAAATGAACTTCGACCTCTTCAAAAGTACTTGCAAGCATCACTTTTCATTTTGCGATGATCCTCGGCTGACTTTACGAGTTGCTTTACTACTGTACACATTATACAATAATGGTGTCCATGTCATTTATGAGAATGCAGTAATCATTTCCTCTCCGTAAGATATCATTTTTGTTGACCTTTATATTTACGAGTTGAGATTTTTATTAAAATAACAACATAAACATCAAATTAAAAACTTACTCTCATACAATATTTTCTCCAAGTAATTTTTTGCGAATATATTAAAGATGTCAAGATATAACGTTTCATATTAATATTAAAATGAAAATTTTGTTGAGTTAAGGTTCTTGAAACGAACGGTTAATTTCGCTCATAAAGTGGAAGAATATCAGCTACGACGATCAAGTCAATAGATTTTGCGAGTTATTTACAATATAACTATTTATTATTAAAATAAAATTAAGGTATTTAAATTTTCTTGTGTACATACATTTTCTTTGATTAAAATTCAGCTCTGTTATTTTCAAATTCTTATCGTGAGTAACGACTGAGAAAAATTTCGTTATTAATTATACATTAATTATCTTATAATTGCAGTCAAATTAAATAATATACATGATTGATGGCTTTACTGAAGAAAAGTTCATGCATTTTAAAATGAGGTTGCATAATTGTCGACGAAATAAATACATACTTTCAGTCTATCCAAACAAAATTAATATTTGAAAGCAATTTCGAATAGATCTGACACAACACTATAAAAAGAATTGTTTTATTTTAAAACACTTAGACGTTTTATCCAATGTTAAAAAGATAGATTAAAACTTAAAACACTTCCAAATGTTTTAAAAACTGCTACAAAAACGTTAAAATTAAAACATTTGTTTTTGCTGTGAAATAACAATGCTTTATTGAATTATTTGTAGGTGGGCATAAAAAAATGTACCACTAAATTATGCAGCGTATTATATAGAGCTTTGTCAAGTCAATTCCGCGATCAATACATTATTCACGAGATCAATATAGAACCGTAGAATGCTCGAAAATGTTGCCACATAAACACGGCATTCAACCGCAAAGTCAACAAAATTGTTGATCAAAAAATGTCATGTCTATTAATGATTTGATTTCCTTGCCGAAGCAAGTATGTATATTTCAGTAACGTCTTCAATACGACCACAGTGACATTCAACAAGTTTCAATATTCCATCTGCGTTTCTGTGTCGAAACCAACGAACAATCAGTATTTCAGTTTGCCCTCCATTAAAAACCTCAGCAACAACATTTTAAAATCTTTTAAATTTTCATTTTTTAAATGTCATTTCACCGATTTTCACTGAGACCGGAAAGGAAATTTGCGTCAATTATTTGCATATTGGTTGTAATACGTGCAAGTACCTTTAAAAAGAAAACCTGGGGCCTTCTTGAGCAAACCCTGTTCCAAGATTGGACCAACATTGGCCCTATGTGGGATTTTTGAGGGACCCACATTGGTTTGAAATGCTTACCTATACATTACCTAGTTAGGTATTCCCAATATGGGCCTAACGAGGCCTTCCTGGTATGGGATATTTGATGAAATCGAATTTTGGCCTAATTAAGGTAACGTTATATTTATATATAATCGTTTATATTTTTTCTATACTTTCAAGTTCAAATACTAATATATATCTTAAATATATATGAAATATAGATTGTATGTCTCGTATATATATTTAAATATATTTTCGTCCGCAAGGGAAAGCTCAAAGAAGCCCCCGTCGAACATATTCGACGAAGACCTGAGCGTGTGTCATCGAGGTAGACTATGTTTGAAGTCGCCGCTGGCAAAATTCCCAGTTATTATTGCAAACACTTTTGTCACGCGGAATTCGACGTTTGCACGTAGTGCAGCGCTCGCGGCGCCATTACCGAAATACGCAGGACAAAGAAGCCACGGTAGTAAAACAGTGGGTCTAGGTTTGCACAATCATGACAATTCCATTCCGCTTATTCACGCGGACTTTTGTAACCCGCATAACTTACGTGCTTTTGCTCTGATTTATGCGCGAGGTTATATATATAATTGTTGAGCTAACGTGCATTTTGCGGCACGCTTTTTGATATTATTTATCTATTTCGTTGCTTGTCTGCTTGTGTATTAATTGAAAATCTACAGCGAATATGCTGGATTTTCTTGTTCCCTTCATTATGTGCATTAGAGATGCAGTCGAGTAAATCCTATTACAGTCAAATTATATTATCTGTTGGGAATAGTGAAGTGCGTGGTGTAAAAGACTTAATTATGAAACGCCAAAATATTTAGAAATTATCTGTTTGTTAAAAATCTCTTTGATATTTGCACATAGACGTCTTTGATAGAATCATATATACTGTAATATATTATTTACTTTTGATATTATATTATAAAATGAAAATTCAACTATATCTTATTATATCGTGAAATTACGTACATTACAAGCTTAAAATAATTAAGTCTTTTAAAAGGGATTAATGTGTCAGATTCTTTAGAGGAGATATTGATTTAAAAAATAACAAAATGAAGCAATTTTTATAAAATAAAATTTAAAAATAGAAAATCAAATAACACATTTCTACACAGTTTCAGCTAAAATAACTTTTGCTGTACACTTTATATGTTGTCTCTTTTTGCAATACTTTTTCCTTTATCAATTTCCTTTTACAATAACTCGATGAAAAAATTAATTAAACTATATTCATTAAAATGTTTCATAATCGTTACTTTATTTAATACTTTACTGTAAAAAGTGTTGGATGGTAAACTTCTCAAATGAACTTGTAATGAAATGATCATTTTCCGTTTCTTAACTTAGCGAAACAAATAATTTCCTTAATAAAATTAGAGGTTGGATCATGACATTCGCCAACTGTGAGATGAGGATATTAACTTGTGGATGGAAAACATTTGACTGTGAGTATAGAGTGTTGCGGTGCTTTTTCTTGATTCCGCAGTTGCCTTAAGCGCAGAACGGAATCGGCCGAAAAGTTAGTGTAGTTGGTAGTCTGCCATCGTCATGGTACATGGAATTCGAATACGTTTAAGTTTGTGTTTACGCTGCGAGGTCCGTGAACGAACGCCGCGCTCCCTCTACTTTTTCACGATTCCTTCGGGATTTCGTCGGCGTTTCTCACAGAGGCCGTTGAGCACGCAAGGTATAATGAGGACCGAAGAAAATATTTATTAACTCTTCAGTACGAAGCTTTCTTTGCTTCCTTTTTTTCCCAAGGCTTTTACTTCTTTTGTTTATTTCCTCGCTTTTCACTCTTCCTTCCCCAGCGCTTCTATATTTTTCATTGTTCCTTCGCTTCTTTAAATTGCATCGAGTTCGGAGTTAGAAAATGAATGATACTGCAATTCATTATTTACAATTCGAGATGATTAAATGTGACATCAAGTGTTTGAACTGCGCGAAAAGATATGTCATGTTAATACTTTAAAGCTCGAATTGCATTTTTACAGAGTAAATTTAAACATTGTGGGAAATTAAATTTTTATATTATCTTTTTATCTTTTGTGGACTTTTGTATGTGAAACATTTTGGGTCATTAATTTCTGATGCTGTTGGATTTATGTTGTAGTTATTAAATTTAATATTCATCAGTTGTTTATTAAGGAAATTGTATGCATAATGTATTGAGTGTTAATTATTATAATTAAAAACTTTTAATTAAATAATAATTTATTATTATTTATTATTCAAATATTTTTTTAGAATTAAACTGAATTTTTTGAGTGAGAATAATGTTCAAGTTTATAACTGACCAAACTTAAGATATTCAAGTTTTTAAGACTCTTCAACAAATTTTATAACCCGACATAGAGATCCGATTGCTAAAGCATAATTCGTGATACAAACATGAAAGATATCGCATCTCACAATCTTTCGCGCTATTCAAGTATCTTAATTTGCAATTTAAACAAAATTTTCATCAAAATACTTTAGTTATGGACTAAACCCCTTGAAAACATTTTTTTTAACCAACAGTAGGAAGGATTATGCTAAAAACAAAACGATACATATATAATTTGCAATAATTTTGTTTTGTTGACAATAATTGAACAAAATATTTCATCGAATTATTTTCTATATTTCATTTTAAAAAGCAATAACGTTTTTGTCGCTGAAATATTTTTCTTTCTCGGAATAAAAAAGTTATTATTCTATTTTGGTCAGCAAAATTATTTGCTGTATATTATATATACATTTTTTAAGAAATAAAATGGTCTGATCGCAGTATTTATATATATATATGTATACACTACAATCAGACAATTTTATTTCTTAACAAATTTGAAATAAAGGTTTCCTAAGAAAATAATATTCTCTAAAGCATTATTTGGTGACAATTCTTTCATCCCATAATTTTATCTGAAGGGGATGGAAAGGAAAAAAAATATTCAGATTTTATTAAATAAGTTTTGATACTGAGATCGTAATATTAAAATTATATTTTAATTTTCCATCAAATTTCATGAATTCATATTTGTTTTATTTTTAAAATTAATAGATTCTAATAAAAATTAAATTTCGTTATTCATTATTATGACTTCGTAATTATAATATTTATATAATTATTTTATACGTGTAAATAATAAAAATTATGAATTTAGTTGATAAATTTTTGATTTAATTGAGCATGTTTACTCATTTATAAAATTATCATGTTCATTTGCAATTCAAATACGATAATTTGTGATTATGCAATTTAACGTTTAGTAAAAATTGTTCACTAATATCTTTATCTGCGTTGCATTTCTAGACAAAATTTGCATAAATTGAGCATTACTAATTCTACATTAATAATATAAACGTAATTTATTATAACAATTTCGTAAGAAAATCATATTTTTTCAATTTTAACATTTTTAAAACATAGTTTAGATAGTTTTTTTAATATATGTTTTATAAATTGTTTGAAGAATCTTTTTTGAATTTTCACTTAATATTTTCATTAAATTCAGCTTTCATAGCTGAAAATCGAAGACAAATGCGTATTAAAAAATTACAAACATTATCCCAAACATCTGACGAAAGATGAAAAAACCCTCATCATAACTTTAAAAAATGACATAAAACACGTTCCACATTCGCGGTTCATTATTGATGTCCAGGATATTTTTTGATACTTCGATTTAAAAATCGCCAAAAGAAAGTTAAATGAAAAAGTTCGATCGCCGTTGAATATCGCATATTTGAATATTGCACGGAGCTGAAAAACGTTCGACCGACGTGGAACAAATTATGTATGTGAAAAGATAACCTTTTCTGAGCGCTGGTTATTGCGAAGCTTCACACTTCTTTAGTGAGTTTTGTCCCGCTTTACAGACACTCGAGCCGTCAATGTGTTGGATTAACTGCAAACGTTGAAGTTGCTCGCGAAATTCAATTCGTCGAGAAAGTTTCCTTTTCGTCGCTATTCGAGGATTATCCCGCTACCTTCTGGTATTTCACGACGTACGATGAAAGCTCACAACTGCGCGATATTCGTTGCCGGAAAATCGGCCGCATTTTACGTAAGGCTTCGTTCTGACTTAAGCACGTTCCAATGAAAAAAAAGGACGAATCTACGCACGAAAATACCACGTCGTCGATTTTTCCACCTTAATATGAAACGTTGGCTCGTTTGATTTCATTTTGCGATTTTGCCTTTTTCAAGTTTATCGACTTTTGAAGAAAGTCGAAACAATTTTCAAACGATTTCAGATGAAGTTAATATTTCATTTGAGGTAGATGACTTATAAATTGTATTGTACTTCAAGAAATATAATAATCTGAAAATAAAGACAAAATTAAGTATTTAACACAAATGTATTACTATCATTAAAATTAACTACTAATTCAATTAAGATCACATTTACTTTGACGAATTTTTATGACAATTCATCGCATTGCTATGCAAAGTGATATTTTCTAGTCTACTATTGTATACCTCAATTTCAAAATATAACGATATCAAATATATTACCATGTTTTGTTCTATTTTAATTTGCTTTTGGATTTGTGATTGAAAATGCTAAATTCACAACGATAAACTATAATTATATATGTCCATATATATTAATCGATTAATTTAATGGAAACTGCTTTGAATCATCTGTCATTTGATATGCATAAGTGCACACGTTATGCGCGAGAATATAACCGGAAGTGCGAATCTCTGACGGTACATCGAAAAGCCATTATGCGTGAGCTTCGTGCCGATTCGATTTATGAGCTAAGCTTTAAGCCAAACCTGTTTCTAGTTACGAACACCATTCGCGATGTAACATACGACCCTTGGATTATTAAAACATATGTTCAGTACATTAAGCACCATTTGCACCAGAAGACATTTAGCATTAATGAAAGATGTTACCGAAAAAGTGAATCACGACGCTTTTACAAAGATTTACTTCTACAATATAAAACCCGAAATTTCGTTTCTACATTATTTTTTTCTTAGACAAATTTCGCAGATGAATAAACAACATTATATTATGTCATTAAAAAAAATGAAAAATAAAATACTCTACAATAGGAAGCAAAATTAATGAAAATGAGAAAACGAACTAAATGTGAGCGTTGATGAGATCACATTTGCGCCATCTCAGACGTCGTTATGCAAATAATATACATAGAGTTACGCACAAAAACCTACTTCTTCTAAAGAACCCTCGAATGTTCTTGTAACAGCTTTTGTTATTAGCACAGTCTGAAGTGTCGTCTGGACACCTAAGCTTGGGCTCCTTTGCCATATCATTTCAATGTGTCCGCAAGTCTCGCCAAGTTTCGCTTACTGATATTTCGAATTTATTTTTACATCCTCTTTAATTTGCATAATTTTATTTCGTGAATTAATTAGTCGAAGGAATTGAAGTTAGACAACTTTTCCAAATATGTTCTTTTCATCTTTTTCATTTCATCTCATTATTAATGAAATCACAAAAATAGCGTATAATACAAATTCATTATTGTTTCAACAAACTTCCAACTTGTTCGTTTGAAATTAAAAGTATCATATCGTTTGAAATTTAAGTATCATATTTAAAATATAAAATAACATTCGCCTAAAACCAAAATATTTTAAATATCGCTGAAGAAGTACGTAAAGCATCTGTTTTATGATAAATTATAATGCACGCTTAAAATATTACAGTTTAAACTGATATTTTGACCGCAACGTTAGCACAGATTAAATGCAACGATGCTTTGTACACGAAACGTAAACTTAGCCGACGTCGTACTCGACCGGGATTTTCTACTTGCGCGTTTCTGTCATGCACTGAGTACGACAAGAAAGACCTACAGCCGAAGCAGCTTAAAAAGGAATAAAAGTGGATTACAACCTGTTTACTTTTTCGCGTTCATGTGTCTGAACGTTTGACTGTTTATGTCTGTCTTGGTTTTTAATACCTATTACAAATAGCATAATCTTTTGTTCAAATCAACCGACTGGAGTAAAAAATTTGTCGATATTATTTATAGTATTTTATCAATCCTTAAATCTGATGACTTTTTAAACGTTAAATTTAAGGCAAAGTACTTAAGTAATGTAGTTTATAATAATAATGATAATAATAATAATTAATAGCTAAATTCGATAAATATAATTTGTATCGCTTGATCAGTATTACGATTTTCCAATTATTATTTAAAGCATTAATATGATGGAACATAGCAATATTCATTATGAAATATTATTGGACCTTCAGCTAATGCTAATTATTATTATATTGTAATTCATCTTTATTTGAATGCAATACATGATAGCAAAATAATTTATGTGTTGATAAAATAATTTGTATTTAAACAGATTGACATACAGTAAATAGTAATTACTTTTATTTGCATATGAGGAGTTGATGTTTTTAATTTCATTTAACGAAACTTTTAGATATAATGAAATTTATGATATTTAAAAATAAATTAAAAAAGCGTTTCTTACTATTTTTGGAAACATTTTTATTATATATAAAAAATAACATTTTGTTAAGTAATTTTTTTAGTATTTTTATACTTGTTTAATGTATTTAATGTTGTTAAACATTTAGAGTTAATTTATGCAAAGTTAGTGATAACAAAGTCTTAAATTTTGTTTTACATATTCTTGCTCGTTTCTTTTAAGATAAGGTGTTTTCTAATTATAAATTTCATTTAAATTCACCTTGCGCCACCAAATTGCATTAACGTAATGTAAAGTTGCATAGCAAAAGTTCCACTAAAGTTTCGATTCGAATTAGGAATAGTATCAAAGAAATAAAAATAAAACAATTCGAAGCACGTCTGACCAATTTATAAGAATACTTGTTCTTTTTATTGACCCTGATTGAACAACTTTGTCCGAACCTTTAAGAATCCTAATTGAAAATAAATTATCCGCAACAAGTGAGTGGATACGGTTTATTTTATTTATTCAGTTTGCTTCATAATTTTCGGGACAAAAAATCAATTATTCATGAGCAATCGTCAATTTATAATTCTCGAATATCGATTTCGCGCATTTCATCTCAATCAATATTATGTTCAATCCAATTTCGTCTATGCGTATTTTATGGAAACTCATATTTTATAATGAACGAGTTGGAAATTTAACTAATTTAATATTGTAATACATTACCTTAGTTTATCATTATTTTACGACATAATTATTTCGTGAAAAAAGTTACAACGAAGCGTTTGAAAATGGTTTTGAAAATTATTTATTGAATAAGTGGTTTTGCAGCGGAAGTCAACACGTCATACAATGAGAGCATAATTTCCGTATGGTATAATTAGTCGAAATAAAGCGTTTTGCATGAAAATTGCACAACTTCGCGCTTACACAAAGCCCATCGTCGATTGATACCAAATTGTGTTCGTAAAGTTGCAAATTTAGATTGCAAAGTAATCCCCTCGTTGAATCTCAATAAAAGGGTTCATTATCAGTCGTTTATGTCATTTTCAACCCTCAATTTCTACTGTAACAAATATTTACAACTCTGAAATCCCGAGCATTTTCCAACTATCAACTTATATGGAAGTTAAAATTCTGACAATGTGAAATATATTTGGAACAACAACCTAGATGGAAATTGCTGGAATTGATCAATAGCCTGATAATAGCGCAGACCTAACAGTTCAGTACTACATCAGTATTGGATTAGATATACATTTCTATCTGGCAATGTTTAGAATGCAAAAAGAAATTCATATTCCTTTTTTTTTATTTTTAAACAATTTTTTTCTTATTTCATTTCAAAACATATTTCGCTTGATAATATCTTTATAATCGGTTTTCGATTCGAGTACCGTTTACATGCACAGTAAAAAAAATCTCGTGCCAGTGTAAAAGTGTAAAAATTTCGATGTAATTTTTTACACCGAAAGGTTTAAATATAGCTAAAGTATAATTATTATTGGCTGTTGGTACACCGATCGGTGTACAATTAACACTTTTTAGACATTAATTTGTATTTTTACACGAAATCGTGTAAATATTTTAATATTTTTTTTACTGTGTGTGAATTTCTCACACTAGCGAAGTCGTGACGAATAAAGTTAAAGATTCTTTCACGCCATACTTGGTTTGCATCAAGAAAATGTAGTTCACAAAATTCGTGTATCGTAAAGACTGCCTTTTTCTTACTCATCCAACTTTATTTTCATGTTCCATTAGTCAAATACATTCGCCACTTCCTTTTGACAAAATATTCATTAAATTATTTTTAAAATTACCCACAAAAATGCAATAAAATGTCACAAAAGAACTCACTAAAACTACTTTCAGTTCCCTTTATATCCTCTTAACATTTCTTTTATTTGAAACTAAAAAGTAAATTATTTACTTTTTTTATTTATATTGTTATTAGATTTTTTTAAGAAAAAGCTCTCTACTAATGAAGTTTTTAATTATTAAAAGAAAATTATTAATACGTTTGTAATTTGCAAGTAACATATACTAAATGTACAATATAATATCATTATATATTCTTTTTTGAATTTTTCTAAAGACAACATTATAAATCAGTAAAAGTAAACGTGTGGGAATATGAACTTTGACAGCGTATTAAATGCGTTATTATTAGGGTCAATATAGTTATGTTGCAATTTCCTGAGGTTTTCATCGCCTTTGATTTTCTGGCACTACAGTCGATGTCTCTTTCTGATGATCAAGGAACTTTGAACGGATGCAAGAAAGACGGAAAACGATGGAAAACGACGCACAGCTCGAAGCACAACGTTGTCGGACGAACGAGCTTAATACAAGGACTACAGACAGAAGACGTATCTGTGTGTAGACATGTCTTTGTAACTGGGAAAGTTTCATCACGAAATTGAAGGACGCCAGTGATGCCAAGATCGATGTTATTTTCGCATAAGTCATGAAAAATCTTATTAACCTTTTCGAAATCTGTTGCTTATGTCAACAAAATTTCGTTATATGAAAAACGATTTTTTATCTTAAAATAATATTACAAAAATTGAATATAAATTTATACTAACTATGTTTGATAAAAATAATAAAGCTCCAGAGGAAAAATGTTTAATCAATGATGTTTATCCAGTAATGTTAATTAATCATAGTTCCCCATATTATATGAAATATTTATTTAGATAAATAAAACTAAATTTATTGTTAAAAGACAATTTAAATTTCATAAATTTTAACGATTTCGTTAAATTACAATACCGTTAAACTGAATTGTACGACAAAATTCGTTAACTCGGGTAGTCTGAAACTATGAAATGACAAAATAGGATAAATAGAGAGATTGTTTTTCGTTCAACAAGGTGAAAAGGGGTCTCGAGGATTGAATCGTGATGAATGCCGGGTATTTCTGGCACCAAAATGCTGTGTAGTCAGCAGAAACCGTAGTTGGCGAGAAGTAGGGAAAAAACAAAGTAGGGACTCAGACAAGTAAGATGGTACGATTCTAGAACGCAACGTGAAACCGTTGAGTGGAATGCAATCCGCGCTCAAGTAAATGAAAAAAATGAACTAACAAAAACAAACAAACGGAGAAACGTGAAAAAGAAAGCTCGGGAAAGGTGAACTTTAATACGAATGAGAGCAGTGGCGTCGCGGTTTCGATGCCTTGTGAAAAAGTAAAAAGAAGTGGAAAATATAACAAAAAAATCAAAATTATAAACAGTATCAAAGATCTCTTTTATTTACACAGCTCTGCATTCAAGAATTAAAGTGATACTTTTAACGCGAACATTTTGCCTCGCTTGGTTTCGCTGAACAACGTTCAACGTTGATGAACAAAACTGAACAACGTTTAGTTGTATTTTTCTTTGTTTGTGTTCGTGATTTCATTTGATAAGAATTTGTGCCGTGAAATTGTGTGTATAGAATAATACTAATGTTCGCAGCCCACGAAATCAACGGTGTGTAATTAGAGCCGTGAAAAGTTTACACACAATATGGCGGCTTAGCGTAGCACGCTTTAATGGTAGATTTGGTATGCTCGTTAAACCGCTTGACCATGCAACTTTTTCATGCCATCTATATTAGGATTGATGGTGACGACGAAGAGCGGATTCCACGAGAATAATTAAAGAGAATATCACGTTTTGCTAACGAATGAACAGCATATTTTATTACTTTGATATTTGAAAAATGGGGAAAAAGGAATGTTGATATTCTTTTTTTTTCGTATGTTAATTTTGTTTAAATTATTACCTCCCCCCTTTTCCTCGTAATATAAAATTACATCTTCAATCGCATAATTAGAATTATGCCACACGTGTTTTTCGTTGCGCGACACTTTTTAAATGCTGCGAACTGTTTGTATTTCACTGTTGAGATACTTGAAAGGAATTTTAATGATGCAACTTTTTTAACATTTTGGGGAACTGCATTTATAATTAATTAATTTTATAATTAATGAAACGAAGACAATTAAAACACGAAGAAATGATAACATCGAAAAGATATCAGACCAAATATAAAATACTAATATTATTTTACATTAGTTATAAAATATCATTTATTACACAGTTTTTCTCATTTAAAGGATCTACATTTTAATGCGATTCATATTTAAAAGTAGGTCCCTTAAAACGGAACTCCCTGTATGAATTTATATTTATAAAGAACACACATATCTTCAAGTAGTAAATAGTTAAGGTCTTTGATCATTTTTGTCAAAGAATATTTTATGTATTTCAAAACATTTTCTTTGATTAATAAATCCATTCTTTTTAAATTGCTTTTGCGGACTAAAATATATAAATAAGTAATATAAAAAAACCTGAAGTTAAAATCACTTAATCTTTAAGTTTACTTAATGTAATTGAAACCTTTGGTTTGTATAATCTATAAAAAATATCTAAATCCTTTCATTTTACCAGCAAAATTATTCCTGTGCTGTAAATCAATTTTTATCACGATCATTACCATTAAAGCAAGCTTAGGTCGTAAGTTCTTTTTAGAAATCGCGTAAAGAAAAAGGCTTGGAGTTTGTTTGTTTGATTTTTTTTTTCGTTTCTTTTCTTTTAATTTAATAAAACGATAGAACGTGGGCAAATCGGGCGCAAAATCAAAACGTGATTTGTCGTGACGCGTGACCGAAAATCGAAAGTATGATACGGTGTTGAATTAGGCTTGCACGCGACATGAGTGGAGGAAATCCACATATCGCATATCTCCTGATGGAAATCGAATATCGATTTATTTTTGACTATGAAATTGCCATCATGATTGGCTACTGCTACATACTGTGTATGACCGAAGCCGGCAATTTCAGATTTAATATGAAACCCCATATCGACGGAACAGGAGGCCAGACTTTATTACAGTTTGCCACCGATTTTATTAGAGTGACTTTAATTTATCCTTGTTTTAATTCCTATCACATTATATAGTTAAATAATTGATTAATTGCAAAAATTGTGTTTATTGTAAAAACAACATTAATGTATACATAATAACAGACTTTAATTTCAAAGATAAATTTAACATTTTTTTCAATCTTCTAACTACTGTGCTACTTTTAAGAGTAAAAAGAAAAAACGATTGTTTTTTTGTACTTGGCCAGAGACACTATCGTGTCTCTTGATTAAGAATAAAATTACAAATTATAATAAGTTTTATACACTTGGGAAATTGTGTATTGAAATATTAATATAATTATATAATTAATTGTATGTTACAGAGCTTACCCCAAACACCAGCAACTGGCGTTGGTGTGAAAGGATTAGGTGGAGGAAGTTCTGGTACAGGACCTGGGCCTGGATTAGTTAACGGCAGTGGCGCGGAACATCAAGATATTCAAGATGGCGCCGCCATGAATGTAAGTGACTACAATTTTTGTATATTAACATCAATATATTTAATAAACATTATTTCTCGAGATGATGCAAAAACATTAGAAATAACAATTACTCGAAACGGCCAGAAAAAAGAAAATAGTTAATGAAAAAGGGGATAGTTAAATACCTAGTCTGTACCCGCATCCCAAAGTATATCACAAACGTTTATGAAAGCAAGAAAATAAAACATATGAAGAATGAACATTAAGGTTTTAAAAGAAAAAATTACTCTTTTAACGTCTTAAAAAATGTGAATGCACAAAAAAAATGACTTTTTAATTTTCTCTCATCGTTTGAGTCTCGTTACTCCTTCTGGCTACAAGTAGGAAACGACTTTTTGATGTAGTCTTTCTTATTGCAGCGATAACAAAAGCGATCATACAAATCGCGAAGAGACGTCACGAAGTATCAACAAAAAAAAGTCGCGATCCGTTGCGACGATTTTCCGTTTCACCTTGGCAATATTCCCTTTTTACCTTTCCTCTCTTATGTGACTATGATCCTTTATGGAACTTCTATCTTGATCTTTTACATTTTTTTATTACGCACAAGGTGGCAAAGCAACGTGTTTCCCCGGCAACATTTTGTATATTAAAAGTTTAACTGAAATTATAATCTTTATGAATTCTAACATTTTCCGTCTTTAATGATCATTTAAATAAATAGTTTGACATGCTATTATTTCTCAACTCAGAAAACGGGGCTATTGACTTTTACGGCAAAAAGTCTTTTATAGACGTGCTTTCGATTTGCGTCTATATATTATCAACGTTCTTACGTTATTTACCTTTATCTTTATTACTATTTTAAATGTTCATCTAAAAAATCACATATGTACAAGCATTTATATAAAAGAAATCAAGGATTTTTTTTTGTTTTAAACAATACGATAATGAAGTGACTATATATCTGATTTACATTATATTACCATCAAAAATGAATCAAGCTAAAGGAAGTTGAAAAATTGGGTCTTTACTTTTGTCCAATAATACAAAATGATTGGTTCTTAGACTCCATTATTATCATATAAAATTCATTGATGTTATTCATCTATCGACGTGATTCTTTTTTTATGAACCTTTTCTTTCTCATTGCGCATAATCAATGTTCCTAAGGAAGAAAACTAATCATGTTTTATGTAGAACAATAAAACCTTCAAAGTAGATTTACAAGGTATACAGAAGTTTCAAATATACGCAATGTATCCATAAAATAATTTTTAATGAATATAAAAGTGAAACGTGAGAAAATATTGCATTAAAATGTTCAAGAAAAACGTTTTTTTATGAAATATTTGGATTTGTTTATAACAAATGGCATTTGCTTTTGAGTAATTTGAACTGAATAATATCGAAGCTTATGTACAAGTCACGAAGAATATGATAAAATATATTCATTAAGTTTCTATTTCTTTGATATAAATATTATAGTTGTTTTATTTAAATCTGATAAAATGAAACGTTGAATAAAAACAGTGTTAATTTGGAAAATAGAAGAAATTAAATGTAGCAAAATTAACTGTTGCTTGTTAGATATACCTAAAACTTCATTCTATTTTATTTTTAATTTTTCACAACTTTGATCTTTGCATACATATAATTGGTGTCATATAAATCATGTAAAAATTTTATTAAAAGATAATAAATATGATGAATATATTTTAATTTAAAAATAAATAAATTAAATCATTTTGTTTTAAATTTAATTTAAAATATAATATTTTACTTTTTAAAAAAACCCATGATATTTATTTCTACATACATTTTTTGTTACTTCTGAATGGAACAGTTATGCGAAACGTCTAATGGCTTTTTTTGCCTTTTTGAATATTTTCATTGTTCGAAAGCATAGTTGTACAAACAAAAGAAACTTATCACTTTTTTTTTTGAATCGACAATTTTTAATTGTAGGCGAGATTCGTCCGTGCAAATAACTGCGGCGTAATTTAATTATTTACTAATTAAAACTTGCCAGTTGGTAACATTTGCAAAAATGAAGAAGAAACTGAAAAAGCACTGTTATTCGATTGCAAATTACACACAGCCAAGTCGAAAAGAAATACCAATTACCTGCTAACGCTCGATAAGTTTCCGATAGTTGACATTTACGTCAATCTAACTATTTCTTACGCCAACATTAAATGTCGGCGCTGAAACCTTTAAATGAATAAAATAATTAAAAGAACGCTTTCAAACAAAGGACAAAGACTTAATATTTGTTTGAAAAAAATTATTTGCAATTTGAGATTAAACTACAAAAGTTAATTTAACGATTAAAAAAAGTTGAAATGAAAATTTCATTCATGCGCGTAATTTCAGGAAAAATATTGGTTTATTTAGATAGTGAAATTCTTCTTTTTTTATTTGTTTTATACCGAAAAATATGAGTTTTTATCAAAAAGATTACTTTCAATTTATGAATATCTAATAAATCAAATGGCATATATTAAGATATTTATAAAAAATATATTTTTTAATGCTTTAAACAGCTTTTAAGGTAATATTTAATGCTTTACATAGTCTTATTAAAAATAATGAATAGTTCATTTCAATACCCAATCGTTTACAGTAAAATCTTGCCTCTTAGTTTTTAATTCGTTTTCTGCAGTTTGTTTCTTCATTGATCCCCTTCATTCCGGCTGAAGTAACTTTTTTCACAAAATGTTAAAATCATCTCAACATTCGACTAAATGTTTCGTTGCTTTTTCTAAATCTACTTAGTGTTCAGTAATTCTAGAAAATCTCAACTGCTCTCAGAAAATGCTTGCTTAAATCGACTATTTATTTAATTTATAATATATTTATTTATACATTAATAAATAATTTTTCAAATCAAATTAATTTGAGTTTATTCAACAAATGCTTAATTTAACAATGACTTTGTTGCTGAATACAATGCGCAGTATAAAGCTTACTATAATAACTTCTTTTGTTTTCACATTACATGTTACTACTGAAATGTATATTTTCATGAAACTGTTTTCTCCTTATCAAACTAACATTTCACTACGAAAATGAATGATTCTCTTTTATTATCAATTTTATTATAGTAAGAGTAATAATAAAATTATGTTTAATATCAAATTGCAATATTTACTTATATACTTGGTTATAACTATTTGCTCTTGATTACACACAGTTCTAAACAACAAAATACTGACCCTATAAAGATCTTCTTCAGTAAACTTAATGTCATTCTCAGTCCTAACTTTACTACTCCTAATCTTCATAACGAATTTTGTGAACAAGACACTGCATTAAGATTAGGTTATGCACGTTGTGGTTCTGTCGTCTTTACAAACTAACCAAAAATATAACGAGAAGACATAACGACAAGAGTGAATCATAATCTCAATTTTTCAATTAAAATTAATCTAAATAAACTTAAACTAAAATTTAATGCAAATTTTAGTTCAATAAATTATTTAATACTTAAAAATATTCATAAAAATTTTGCATTAAAATAATTAGTTAAAAACCAATGTAATAAAAAAAGTGTAAAATAAAATTAAAATTTTGATGCGTTAAATTAAAATTCAATTTTTAAGCGCATTGACGTTTTTCTTGGTTATTCTTATCGTGCAGTCTTCGAAACTTTGACTCATTCATACCGAAAATGATTTCCATCCAAGTTAAGCATTGTTCTTTTCTTGGTGACTCTATCAATAGAACTTTTTTCCCCCTATCTGCTTTCCTTTGATTTTCACCGATGGCACGTTCATTCGCAAGATGCGCTCACACGGAATTAAAACCTTTATCAGCTCTTCTGATGTCAAGAACCTTTCACGAAAAGCAGTGCAATAACAACTGTTACAAATACAGAGATAAACGGCCAACACTATTTTCCTAGTATAGATTCAACCGTGTTCAAAGAGATGTTAAGTAGCAATGTCAATGTTTGGTCAGACCTTATTTTCATTAGTGATTTCTTATGCAGATTTCAATATATATTTTATAGAAATTCAAATAAATAAAACTTCTTTAACATAATTATTGTATATCGTAAAAATGAAAATACAAAAATTATAAATACATTAATGAATACATAATAATAACATAGATGCAACACATCATAAGTAACTTATATTTATAGAAGTTCATAAACATTTTAACGAGAATGGAAATATGATGCGGTATGAACTGAAACTCAACTTTTTTAATAAAACTTTAGCATATTAATTTCTTTGAAGATGTAATGAATATAATTCACGTAAACGATAAAATAAGTTTTAGTAGCAATAATCAGTTTTAGTGCGATTTTAGATTTAGTAAGTTGCATCCGTTTGGTGAAACTCTGAGCTCGGCACTGTGATTGTACGAAAAGAATCAATTGTAATCTCACGTAGATTTCAATGGCAAATTAAACTGCCTTGTTAACAAACACGTGCACTCGGCTGAATCACAATTCGACAGTTACGTCCTTTGAAACTGCATACGTTTAATGAATAATTAGCTGGTATGGATGAGCGCGCAGATTTGTTTTGCACAAGTTTAATAGTTTTCAACTAAAAAAGGTTAGTTATCGTTTTTGCAAGTAAAAACACGGTCTTGAAATAATCAAAGAATTTCATGTTATTGCTTTTAAAAATGCGCTTTTACGTTCTATTAGTAAAATAGATTACAAATTACAAAATATATATATTTGTAACGCAATACTTGAATACTGCACTTATTTTACATCACTTCTTTGTAAAAATCTACAAAGAATTCAATGAAAAAATGAAAATGAAAAACCGTGTTTACTATATTATATTTCATAACGTTCGTTTATGCTATGTTCGTTTTTATATTGAACAATCATTTAAAATGCATTTCAGTTTCAAAATATCAATATCAAATGTAATGAAATATGTTTGTGTATATTATTTAATGATATACACATATTTGCGGATAATTTACTTATAAAGAACTTGATAATATATAAATATGTATAAAAAATCAATATATTCGTATAAAACGAGAGGCAAGTTTTTATACATTTTGAAAATAATCGAAGATATTGCAATTTTTATCTGCATATTCATTCTCCATAACGTTACAATGCTCCGAGTCACGCTTTCCTATATTCCGTCATTTTTATTTACTTCTGACTTTTTGTATGTATTATTCGAAGAGTAATTTTCATGAGAACAGACAATATTACTTTACCAACCGAACTATAAAACTATACGTAAATATCAAAACAGACAATGAAAAAAAATTTTTTTAATAACTATACATCGACAAAAAAAGTTATGTAAAAGGATAGAAATTAAGGTGCTTGTTACGAAGTATTCTACTTTTTTTTCTTTCTTTTAGATTGTTATCCAATTTATTTAAAAAAATTCGGTAAATGGGCAAAGCAATTGACGAAATGTGTAGACCTTTTTCGTACTTTCCGTGAACATAATGAAATAAGCCGCACAATATTCCGCCGCAAAAGACGCTTGCACAGATGATCAAAGTTCCTCCGAAAGCTGTTAAGCTGGATTAAAATTCGATTTACTTTGCCCGAAGAGCGGGACGGAATTTTTACAAGCCCTCGCGATTTTCGCGCAGAGACCGCGCGACGAGAGGCAGTCGAGTATAGTGTTACATTGCGCCACTGAAATACTGGTGTGCACTCGAGCGAAGGAAGTTGCATATTTCATGAACGCCATTTTCACAATACGGCATCATCCCATTATGGGCGCACGCCCTGCTCTTACGGAAATGACTATCGACACGAACGAAAGCCCGGAAAAACAAACGACACCTAGCTGATGGAAAGCGAAAACTCGCGTTCGTTGATTTTGATAGTCAATTTGCTTACTTAATAGAAAGAAACAGTCTTTTATTTAGTTTTATCTGAAAAATGTTCATCTCGAAACTTTTTCCAACAAAATTAATTCATAATACACATTTTAATAGAAATATTTTCTTTTTAATGATATTTTAAATATTTGTCATAATTTTTAAAATGTAAAATTATAAATACATTTAAAAATAAATATCTCTTTTATCGTGTACTATTAAATCAATCATTTTATAAACCAAATTTATCTCGACAAAAACTATGATGGTTTATCATACTTTTCATTATAAATACATAAAACTACAGTTTAGAATAGAAAAATGCTTATTCGACAAAAGTTGTTTTCACAAGACAAAGAAATACTTTAGAAAGTGTAGAAATGCATGCAAGTGTCTTATTACAAAACATTCCATGTAATATGTAAACCCATCTTACTGTGAAAGATCAAAACGCGAAAGGACGTTAATAAAATATCCTGAAAACACGTTTTGTACATTTGAATTCTTTCCTCTTCATATCAAATGAAGAATAAAAATTGTTTACACATTTTTCTTTCCATTCAAGCGTTTATTGCAATTTATTCAAAATTGGCAGTTAATTTAAAGTTTTTCAAAAGTTTAAAATTAATTAAACTTTAAAATTAATTAACTTATAAGTTTATTTTTAATATTCATTACATTTCATATTATTGTTTTAATCAAAGGAAATAAATTATAACTAACATTTAAACTAGATAAATATGGGTAAAACAGAAAATGAATATTAAATATAAATTATGTACATATTATTATTCAGTATTACTATCGTTTCAATTATATATATTGGGAAAATAATAAGGTATATTGGGAAAATCTCGATTTAAGTATTAATTACCTAACTTATCCGTTCAAGATACTTAATAAAAATTATCGATTAAATGTTCAATAAAACGATAGAAGCCTGATGAAAATTCATTTCGCCCTGACCACATGTTATATAATTCAGTCGCTTAAGTAAACCTCATACTGCGCTTAAAAAGTATGAAACCACGAAAGATTAGATGAAAGAACTCGGGCGCGGATGGTCTAAAAACCGAGAGAGTATAACAAAAGAAATTTTCCTTAAGAAATTCATAACGAGTGCGTGCCCTTTTCACTGGTCGAAATTACCGGCGCAAAAGCTTGTCTCAGACGAAAATGGCCGTTCCATTGAAAAAAGCCCACTATGGATTTAAATAATCCACTGGGAAGCGTCAAACTATATAGATATATGCAATTCACGAAGACATAAGAAAACAAATGGTTCTTCTACGACATTCTTTTATCGTTCATTTAACATAATCCGCTGAAACATGAGCGAAATTTTATTTCACGTGTTACAATCTTCGCAAAATCGAGTGTTCGCGCAATCATCTAATTCATTTTCAGCACATTCATTTATTTAAACATATCAATAAAATTCACGCATAGATATTCAGAGGAATATTTTAATTATTGATAATAGTATATTGTGCAACTAGTGGGAAAAGTTGGCGATTCCACGAGAGTGTGATATGACGTCACGAGCGAAGCGAGTGATGTCACACACTCTCGTATGATCGACAACTTTTTCCACAAGTCGCACACGATATTTTTTCCAACAAGGGCATGAAAAGTGGCCTGTTTTCTCAACGTGTTTTCGGTGGGAAAACTTAACATCTTTTCCCACGCATGGAGGAAAAAGGTTACTTTTCCCACCGAAAACAGTTGAGAAATAAGCCACTTTTCATGCGCGTGTTGGAAAAATATTTTTTTTAGTTGTCCTTATTTTCTGTTTTTTAATGTTTAAATATTTGGTATGCAACAAATGAACAGATCTGCTCAAAATCGAACACGTGCGCACATATTTTTGAGTTTTGTTTTTGTTTTTTTTTTTTTTTTACTATTTTAAACACAGGTACAATCTGGTCTTATATTCATATGCATATAGAGTGCCGAATGAAGTACTTGACATAAATTTAAGTAACTTGCTTGCATTTTTATCAAGATTCTTGGTTCAAATGTGAAATCGGAAACTTATGTATTACGATAAAGGGATGTCCGATGCTGCACCGAAATATGTTTGTTATGTGTTGTGGTTTTTGCACGTACGTATTGTAAACTATACCAAAGTCTGACTGTACATATTTATATAAAGTAATATCAATAAATTTGTTGGAACATTTTCAAATAGAAAGGATTTCGGTAAAATAAGTTGATATTAGCAAATATTTGATTATTAAAAACTAGTTTCCATTAATACATAAGTGTTATAGCTTTTTATTCATTTTATTTTTATTAAAAAAATTATATAACTTTTTAAGAACATTGTCACTATAGAGTAAAGTACACAGTTTACATTAAACAAGTACTGATTTATTAAAGAACATAGTGCAATTTTTATTCATCCAAATTAATTAAAAAAATTCTAATTCGTAATTTACAAAATGCTTACAAAATGTAAAAAAATCAGTTTATAATTGCTAGTTTAATTGTATTACTTCTAAACTATTACTTTAACAATATAATAAAACATTTTATATTATAATAAAATATTAAACCAATAATATAACTGACACTTCATTATCTATTTTATAAATAAATAAATATAAAACCTAATTGCTACTTCACTTTACTTCAGCGTGCTATTTTTCATTGTTAAATCAAGTATTCTTCAGCGTACTGTTATTGTTAAATGAAAATGAATCGTTTTAAGTAAATTAATGTGAAATGAAACAATCAGACAAATGATCAAAAACTGTTTTTCACCGAATGGAGTAACGAGTTTCATGTCACTTGTGTCGGTGACACTTTATTTTGTTTCATGTGCTATGTTCTGCATTTCTTTAATTCTGAGATCACACAACAATACACAGACTTGTGTTGCAATCTAAATAATTAATCTCCCAGAGAAACTCTATGCAAAACATTTGCATCAAGTCAACTGTCTATGACAATCTCCGCTATAATTTATCCAGGCAAAATAAAAACCCACGTAAAATAATAACGACGCTGCATGCTGCAGTTTCATATCATATTTCAAATTACAGGAATAAAAGATATACAAAGACACGCGAGTAAAATTCATAGATCCCACGAAATATCTTGCGCTGTTTTCATTTATACACCAAAAAAGCATAATAATATATACACATCTTATCATTCTAACATACGAATTTCGTAGCACAGAATCAGACAACGGAAATTTTAATTCGTGCAAAATATATTTTTTGTGTTCGTGTGTGTTAACGATGTTTATACTTAAAAATTCATAGATGCTCTATTTTACAGGCATTTCTAACATTCTAGTGCAAAAACCTTTGCATTATAAACCACAACTAAGCAAAAACCCGCCGTAAATATAAAATGTCAGAATATCAAGATTGTGTATCATCAAAATATAACAAACCCACATATCTTGTATTTTCGGAGAATTCCGATTGTATATTTCCAAACTGATTACCACACAACGTGACATATTACTTTTTTATAACAAAAAATGTTGAAAAAATTGGTATTTTTCGAACGTAACTTTTGCGAATATTATCAAAATATAATCCATAACAATAATTACACACAAATATGATAACGCATTTTATTATTATTATACAATTGTGTGTGTTAAAATATGTTACATAATTATTTCACATTCATCATATTATTATTACTCTTACTATGTTGAAGTAGATAAAAGTTACTTTAACATGCAACGAACTGTTTGCAGTAAGTTGATGTAATTTTCAGGTCATTTTTTCGTATAAAACTTGAACAAAATCCTTTCTGAACTTTACAACAAAAGTTTTGTCCGCGAAAGGGTATAGGGTAGGAAAAAGCTGAAAGTTATTGCTTTGGCTCGGAAAACGCAGTCGCCGCGCATCATTCGCGACAAAACAACGGCCAGTCTGAAACCAGCGTACCCGCTTCGTATGTGCTTCTTGCTTTCACGAAAGAAAAGTCTTGACGGTTTTTGTCTGACACAATGTACTCGCGCAATCGCGTCGTGCAACGAATCATGCAAATGGAGGACGGTCCGCTCGGGCAAAATTGGAAACTGAGCGAAAACACACCTGCGACGCCTATTTAAACGCAACAATGCAAACAACTTCTTTTTGAACCTGCTCCTTCGAAGCGTATTTCGCGTACGACAATTTTTCAAGTTCTTTTTCTAATCCTCACGTGAATTAGAAATATTTAATATTGAATTTACAATTAAAGCTAATATAATTATTTTGTTTAAAACTCTAACGGAAAAAAATATATTTCGAAATATATGCAAAAATATACGTGAATATGTGCGCATATATTTTCAACAAATATATATATAAATTTAAAATATAATATATATAGTATATATTTGAAATATATTTTCATATACATTTTAGTTGCAAAAAGTTATATATTATATAGTTATAAAAGTTATATATATGTTTTGACATACAATTTGATATTAATTTTTTTTCCGTATGGAAATAGAAAATTACGTCGAAAATTGAATATAGAAAATCACATCTCTTTCGTGTGTTCGAATTACGAATATTATATTTATTTTTTACTCACAATTATCATAATTATAATTAATTATCTATTGAAACTCCTATATTTATGTATTTTATTCACTTCATTTGAATATTCTGTATATTGATCAGAATAAGTATATTTATTAACGATATTCATTATGGCCATCGCAATATGCAGAAAACCACTAAAATTTTAATCGAGCAGAATATAATTTTAAATTATCTTTTCACATTTCAATTTTGAACTCACATAGAAATACATTGTTCGATTTTTGACATTTTGCCTATTGAAACTTAATCTACTGTTAACGTTAACTATAATGCTGTTAACAAAGGATGATGTTTTTAACTCGTGAAAAAGAGTAAAATATAAAATATAAAAATAATGATTGAAAATCTATGCTTTTAAGCAGAACATATTAATTGGAAAAATAATACTTTATCAAATAATAAAAAAAAACAATTGTTATTCATTATAACATTTTAATAATATATCAGTGAAATATCGTCACAAAAAAACTAATTTTGTTCGTTTAAAAGATTGCATTTCAATGTTTTTTGAAAACAAATAAAGAATCAATTTACCGGATTAAAATAAAAACAAATCAAAATAATATATCGAATGTTTGTCCAATTTAAGGTATTTTTTTATGTTTTACATATGTAAATGAAATCACATATTAGTTAAAAAATAAAATTTGTTTTTAATTATAAACGTTTATATAATCTAAATATTTTTGTTTAAATAAGATTGAAATTGCACAATATTTAATATAATTCTATCGACAAGTATGTATGAAATGCACGAGAACGAACCAATTTACTTCCGATTTCCAAGTAACTTGGACTATGGAAGCACGAAGCACATACATGATAATAATCGTACTGAAAACGCAGTGCAAATACGTCGACTGTGTCAATCGTGGAATAGCAAATTTCTATGGTTGAACTTGGAAACCCAGTTCGTGCAGTGCAAGTGAAATTTACGGGGATCAAGTAAATATTACTACATATATGAAACACGAAATAACATCCCGAGTTAAAATAGCGGGATGTCTGAGGGATATCAAAGGGATCTCTCAATGACGGATCCCTGAGAGATACCGGAAATAAGACAATAGGGACCTGAGAGGGACATCCTTAAATTATTTGTTTTCATTAAGAAAAACGTCAGAGAGATCTCTGAGGAACGTCCGGGGATAACTTTACACATCACGTAGAGATTTACCATGTACTTGTTGGACATTTCCTCGGGACTTTGATTTTGGATTTTGCTTAAATTTCTAAAAATATTTTACATGTAAAATAATGATAAAAATTACCACATTTTAACAGCATATAACAAATTACAAATATTCAAAAATTCAAAATTTACAAATTCTAAAAATTTTCCAAATTCTTAAATTTTCAAAGTATTCAAAAAATCGTATTTTCAAAATTTTCAAATTATCAAAATTTCAAAATTTTCAATTTTTCATATTTTCAAAATATTAAAATTTTATAATATTCGAAATTGTCAAATATCAAAACTTTCAGTTATTAAGAATTTTCAAATTTTTAAAATTTACAAATTTTCAAATTGCCACATTTTCAAAATTTTCACAATATTCAAATATTCAAAATTTTCAAATTTTAACACTATTCGAAATTTCACAATTTTGAAATTGTCGAAATATACAAATTCGTAAATTTTCAAGTTTTCACAATTTTCAAATTTTCGAAATATTCAGTTTTTTTGCAAATTTATTGATTTTCAGATTTCTTGAAAATTTATTAATTTTCAGATTTCTTGAAACTTTATACATTTATGAATTGTCCTAATTTTCAAATGTTCACAATATTCACAATATATTATCACAAATTGTCAAATTTTCAAATATGCAAAATTATCAAATTGCAAAACTTTTTAGTATGCACTCTCAAATTCTCAAAGTTTTCAAAATTTTGGAAGTTTCTAAAATTTTCTAATTATCAACATTTCAAAATTTCCACATTTTCAAAATATTCAAAATTTTCAAAATATTCCAAATTTTCAAATATTCACAATTATTTTTTAATTTTTTAAATTTCCAAATATATACAATTTTAAAATTCGCAAATTGTCAAATTATTCAAATATTCACAACTTTTAAATTTATAAAATTTTCAGACATTAGATTTTCAAATTTCTTAAAAATTCATAAATTTTTATATTGTATACATTTTTAAAACTTTCAACTTTTCAATTTTTAAGTTCTCAAAATTGTGAAAATTCGAAATTTTCAAATGCTTATATTTTCAAATTTTTCAAATGTTAATATTTTCAAATTGTGAAAATTCAAAATTTTCATTTTCTCAACACATTCCCGCCAGATACTACAAAGATACTTGAGAAATCCCGGAGAAATCCCGGACGAATCCCTGACAAGTCCCTAACAAATTTCCGAGGAATCTCCGATAAATCTCCGTCATATTTCCGACAATTTTGAAAATACAAATCTTATAATTTTCAAGTTTTCAAAATTTTCAAACTGTGAAAATTCAAAATTTTCATTTTCAAATTTTCGAAATTTCAGAATTTTCAAATTTTCTCGACAAATTCCCGCCAGATACTACAATGATACTTGAGAAATCCCGGAGAAATCCGTGACGAATCTCTGACAATTCCCTAACAAATTTCCGAGGAATATCCGATAAACGCCAAATTTCAAAATTTTTTAATATTCACAATTTTCAAATTGTCAAAGTTTTCAAAATTTTCGAATTTTCTAAAATGTTCTAATTATCAACATTTTAAAATTTCCACATTTTCAAAATATTCAAAATTTTCAAATTGCAAAATTTTCAAATATTCATAATTTTTAAATTGTCAAATTTACAATTTTTTTAATGTTCTAAATTTCCAAATATTAACAATTTTAAAATTTATAAAATTTTCCAAACTTAGATTTTCAAATTTCTTAAGAACTCATAAATTGTTAAATTGTGCAAATTTGTAAAACTTTCAACTTTTGAAATTTTCTACTTTTCAAAATTTTCAAATGTTCATATTTTCAAATTGTGAAAATTCAAAAATTTCAATTTTTTATATTTTCAAATTTTCTCGACAAATTCCCGTCAGATACTACAATGATACTTGACAAATCCCGGAGAAATCCCGGACGAATTCCTGACAAGTCCCTAACAAATTTCCGAGGAATCTCCGATAAATCTCCGTCATATTTCCGACAATTTTGAAAATACAAATATTTTAATATTCAAGTTTTCAAATTTTTCCGACTGTGAAAACTTAAAATTCTTAAATGTTTATATTTTCAAATTGTGAAAATTCAAAATTTTTAAATGTTTGTATTTTCAAATATTCACAATTGTTTTTAATTTTCAAAATTTCCAAATATATACAAGTTTAAAATTGGCAAATTGTTAAATTATTCAAATATTCACAACTTTTAAATTTATAAAATTTGTAGAATTTAGATTTTCAAATTTCTTAAAAATTCATAAATTTTTATATTGTATACATTTTTAAAACTTTCAACTTTTCAATTTTTAAGTTCTCAAAATTTTCAAATTGTGAAAATTCGAAATTTTCAAATGCTTATATTTCCAAAATTTTTAAATGTTTGTATTTTCAAATTGTGAAAATTAAAAATTTTCAAATGTTTGTATTTTCAAATTGTGAAAATTCAAAATTTTCATTTTTAAATTTTTAAAATTTCAGAATTTTCAAATTTTCTCGACAAATTCCCGCCAGATACTACAATGATACTTGACAAATCCCCGAGAAATCCCGGACGAATCCCTAACAAGTCCCTAACAAATTTCCGAGGAATCTCCGATAAATCTCCGTCATATTTCCGACAATTTTGAAAATACAAATTTTTTAATTTTCAAGCTTTCAAAATTTCCAAACTGTGAAGATTCACAATTTTCAAATGTTTATATTGTCAAATTGTGAAAATTCATAATTTTCAAATGTTTGTATTTTCAAATTGTGAAAATTCAAAATTCTTAAATGCTTGTATTTTCAAATTGTGAAAATTCATAATTTTCATTTTTAAATTTTCAAAATTTCAGAATTTTCAAATTTTCTCGACAAATTTCCGCCAAATACTACAAAGATACTTGAGAAATCCCGGAGAAATCCCGGACGAATCCCTGACAAGTCCCTAACAAATTTCCGAGGAATCTCCGATAAATCTCCGTCATATTTCCGACAATTTTGAAAATACAAATTTTTTAATTTTCAAGCTTTCAAAATTTCCAAACTGTGAAGATTCACAATTTTCAAATGTTTATATTGTCAAATTGTGAAAATTCATGATTTTCAAATGTTTGTATTTTCAAATTGTGAAAATTCAAAATTCTTAAATGCTTGTATTTTCAAATTGTGAAAATTCAAAATTTTCATTTTTAAATTTTCAAAATTTCAGAATTTTCAAATTTTCTCGACAAATTCCCGCCAAATACTACAAAGATACTTGAGAAATCCCGGAGAAATCCCGGACGAATCCCTGACAAGTCCCTAACAAATTTCCGAGGAATCTCCGATAAATCTCCGTCATATTTCCGAAAATTTTGAAAATACAAATTTTTTAATTTTCAAGTTTTCAATATTTTCAAATTGTGCAAATTGAAAGTTTTGAAATGTTTATATTTTCAAATTGTGAAAATTCATAATTTTCAAATGTTTGTATTTTGAAATTGTGAAAATTCAAAATTCTTAAATGTTTGTATTCTGAAATTGTGAAAATTCAGAATTTTCATTTTTAAATTATGAAAATTTCAGAATTTTAAATTTTCTCGACAAATTCCCGCCAGATACTACAATGATACTTGACAAATCCCGGAGAAATCCCGGACGAATCCCTGACAAGTCCCTAACAAATTTCCGAGGAATCTCCGATAAATCTCCGTCATATTTCCGGCAATTTTGAAAATCCAAATTTTTAAATTTTCAAGTTTTCAATATTTTCAAATTGTGCAAATTGAAAGTTTTGAAATGTTTATGTTTTCGAATTGAGAAAGTTTGAAATTTTCACATTTTCAGATTGTCAGAATTTTCATATTTTCTCCACAAATTCCCGCCAGATACTACAATGATACTTGACAAGTTTGAATATTATTAAATTAATAGTACTTTATTTAACATGTGAGCTCTAGAGATACGTTTCCCACGCGTGAGCAGGATGACAACACGAGCGGAGCGAGTGTTGGCATGCTTACGAATGAGAAAAGAATCTCCTGAGCTCACAAGTTGAGTACAATACTTTTCCTTACGAGAGTGGGAAAAGTAACTACTTTTACCGCTCGACTGAGGAAAAAAAATTTATAAAATCAAAAAAAGACCTCGGCTTCGCCTCGGACCTCTTGAGATGCCTTGGGCTTCGTCGCGACTAACCTCGTTAAAATCGCATGTTTTGCGCCCTACATACGAAAATAACTATTCCGGATTTTAAAAATTATCACAATATCATATATTATTAAATTTTGATAGTTTGATAGTTTTACAAGTTTGGAATTTTGAAATGTTCAAAGTCGAAATTTTAATAAATTTTATAATTTTCAAGATTTTGAATAGTTACACAACATTTTAAATGTAATATGTATAATAGAAATATCAATGTTGTGATCAAATAAAATATTTTCTTAATCAATCTCTCAATTTATCAGAAAATATGGAATCTTTATCCAGATGTTTAAGATGTTATAAAATGTTTTATTATTTTTATAAAAATAATAAAACATACTAAAAATAATAAAAACTACTTGAAAAAATGCATAAATATGAAATATACATACATTTTTAATATTTCTGTGGAACTACAACAAATGTAATTGATTATTAATTAAAAATTGTTTTTCGAAATAGGTTAGTTGCGAAGAAAGCACTTATTTCCGAAACCCAGAATATATTTTTTTCACTCGACTAAATTTTCACCACATTTTTTCAATTAAAAAAATTTTGTGAAAAAATGTGCTGGTGACTTTACTCCACAATTGTGGCAAAAAGTGTATTATCACCCGGTTAGAAAGATTACCATCATCACTCCTGAATCCATGTAGATTCCACTTTAAAATCTCGATTCAACGTTGAATGGAGATTTGTAAGTTAAAGGGAAAGGTTCTATTAGGGCAATTAGATTTTCTTTTTTATCCATAAAGTATTGACATATTTTGTCAATCAAATAGCAGGTAAGTAAATATATATAAATAAATTTGAATATTCGAACCAGTGAAATTATACTTTATAAATAAGCAATAAAAATTCCAGTACTCAGTAACATCTATGTTTAAAGAATTGAAAGCTGTTTGTTCTGAAAAAAGGAAATATTCATTCAGTTAGTTAAAAATATTAAGTTCATAATAAGTAACATCAGAAAACTGTGGAAGGGAGATCGAGTGGCCTATCGCCTTTTTTGACTGCGGAAAAGGACAATATTTGTGTAGAGTGGATACTGGACTACAGGAAAACATCAAAATACTTTAGTAGGAACTGTGCCTAGGAAACTAATTTTTCAGCAATTGTGCAGTACGGAAATTAGTCCTTTTCCACACTTGTACGAAAAGTAGTTATTTTCAACACTCGTGCCTAACGGCAATCGTACGGAAAGTACCTACTTTCCACACTAGTGCGAAAAATGGCCACTTTCCGTACTGTCCTACGTGCAGAAAACTGTCGTTTTCCACTCGGGTGCAAGCATCGCAGTACAAAAATATACTATTTCAGTTTTGAATTTCAATGTTTATATAATAATTATAATATATTATGTTAACGTTTATATTAAAGTTATATAACTCTTGATTATTTAAATATGGATGTTAACGTAAGTATTGATATTTTAGTTGTAAAAACAGTTTAATTACTTTTCTTCTGGATTTTTAATTTACATTCTGTTATTATAAATGTATACATGAAATTAATATATAAACTTCAATAAATTTACAGGTAACGATTGCTGAATTACAATTTTTGTTAAGAACTACGGTTTCGATTATAGGTGCACACAACTGTCGATTGCTGGTGTTTCGAAGAAAAAGCTGTCGAACCCTGGTAGGCAAGATCATTTTTTTACGTTATAATTTTAAATGACTCAAACAACAAATAATATTAACTTTAGAAGCATGGAACTTAAACATTTACAGTTTTTTAATAATGCACAGTTTATTTCGATTTTTAATTTTTATCCAGAATAGTTGCATTATGCGTTTAATATTCAATTTAACCCTTAACTTGTCGGTAATACGTAAAACTTTATTTTTTTTAATTATTATACTAACGTTGAGTTTAAGTTTTTTAAGTTAGTATAAGAACGTACAAATAAATTTTTTTAAGTTATTATTCTAACGTAATTTTTAAAATGACGTTAGTATAATAATTAAAAAAAATGTTTAACGTAATTTTTAAAATTACGTTAGTATAATAATACGTTAGTATTTTTGTTTTATAAGTATAGCAAAATTAACATAACGACATAACAATTGATCGCCCGTGAGATGTTGTAGATTTTGGAGCAACGGTATTTTAAGAGTGAATTCTTGCTATATACGCGCTATGCCATGATTTTGCGTGTACCGGCAATTTCCTTATTATGTAGAGTTCCGGGAAGTACATTAAAAAATGGACATTCTTCCAATAAATTGTTCTTTGTTAATTCAACTGCTTTTATTACACAAAAATATAAAAAAAATCCTATACTATTTCAATGTAATTTACAGAATTTGACATCCTACATATAAGAGATCAGTTTAATTGTCGCCATGATAAGTAGCATTTTGAAAAACATACATTTCATTAGTATCTTGTATTTCTATTAAAAAACAATTATATAAATCATTGCTTAAATCAAATAGCACGACTTCATCACTTTCATTACAACAATATCCATAATCAAAGTTTACATTGTCTATTAAAGAAATTGGAATGTTGCGTAAATCTAATTTCCTGATAACTGCTAAATACTTGATTTCGCAAACATCGGTATTTAAACATTCATCATCACAGTTACATACATGCAATTGCAAAAAATTCAAAATAATTCCAATACAGTTCAAACCTGTATCAGATGCACTGAATTTAACACAACTACTATACGTTTTTTTTGTACGCCTGTACGATACAGTTTCAAAATAATGATTTTTGACTAAAACTCTATCAAACTGGTATATGTCTTTATAATTTAAATGATGTAAAACTAATAATTCATGTAAATTAATCTGCGAATTTATAGATTTTCTTGTTGTACCGATTATTTGAATACGCTCTGACACGTAAATTAATTTCCGCCGTCGATTTGGCTTTGTAAGTTTTTCACAAAAGTTATACGCCTTTGATCCATCTCTTAAATGTCTAGCTTTAAATTCTTCCATGTGCATAAAAATCGTTGAAGCAGTATATATTTGATCCGGGGCATAACGAGTGCCATGTACCATATTCTTAAGTTTTCCATTTGTATCTTCATAATGAAAACAAGACATTGAACTTAAAGATCCAAATTTTTCTACAGTATCTGGTAGATGGCGTAGTAAGTGCATATTTGGTAACATATAGCGCACGCCATACAGAGTTTGAAATGTTTGGAGATATTTATCGAGCAGCTTCTTTGATATTTCTATATCTTCAGCTGAAACACTGAACTTAGTAATGAAATATACAGCAACGACTAACAATACATAGTGATCAAAATATTCTACAGGTAGAAGATCGTGTAAAATTGGAAGTGAATAATACAATAGCCAATTCTTGAACTCTGATCCTTTCCAATTATTCAACTCGGACAATGTGCGTGGTAATCTCTTTACAAGCATCGGTGGTTTTATATGTTGCAATCTCTTATTTACAGTATCAATTCTGTGATATAAGGACCATTGCTCAGTGTTGTATTTCACGCTAAAAAAGAGGGTCATTAAAAATTTGGTTACCCCAAGATATACGCAATGTAAATCATCGACGGCCGTCGTTCTAATGTAATCATAAACAAAAAAATCTAATAATGTTGGGCCTTTCACACCATATACATCATTGCCTGTATTAAATGCTTCAATAGCATGATTTCGAGTTTCTTCAGTGGTGCGTAACTCTATTACCTCTTCATGTGGATAAAAATGACAATTACGTTCGTGACGTCCTTTACATTTACAAATCGCACAACCAAAATAGCCATTATATTGTTTCATGTTCAGAAACGTGGCTTTAGCAGGCAGATCACATGTACCACCGATGACAAAACCTTTAACATGACGCGTTACGTTCGGTTCTGCTGTTGCAAAATCAACGCCGTTAAACAGCTGTTCCATATCATCTAAAAATGCAGTCATAAATAAGTTGCCATCTGGTTTTTTTTCACCAAACCATAGTCCTGCGAGAATCGTATTTTCCTGCTTATATCGCTGTTCCAAGGGCAATTCGTTTATTGTTAAGTAGAAAGGCCAAATATCAAAATTAGATGAACGAAATATACGAACTCCATCCGAATTCCAAGTGAAGGAAATGTTATATGGATTATGCAGTGGATATCCTGGTTGAGAAAGATGTTTATAAATTGATCCATCATATATGTCTTCAAAATTGTTCGCATTATGTTTATGTCGTGTATATTTATGGTTTAATAAGTTGGTAAAGTTTTGTCGTTTAAAAAGAGTTCGTAATTGTGAAATTATAGACATTGAAAGAAAAAATGCAGACTTCCCAGGATTATCACATGTATCGCAAATAGAGTTTTCATCCGCTAATATCTTTTGACACTTTTTACAATAGAAGTGACGCTTTGGAGAATCTTGAAAATTGAGTAAAATTTGTTTTAATTTATAAAAAGATCGAACGCAAAAATTGTCGGCTGGGCAATGATTAACAATTAAATTTATAATATCAGTTAAAAAAACACCGCACGCTTTGTGCCTTAATACAACAAGCAAGATTGAAATTATGCTTTCTCCGACTGTAATTTCAGCGCCATCGTATAAAGGTGCATCAAGCAACTCATCTGCATTTTGTCTCGCATCGAAATATTCATCCTCTTCGTCACTTTCGTTATCATCCGTTTCGCTTGTTGTATCGGAACTAATATCTGAACTATCAGAATCGTCATCGCTGTCAATATTTGGTTCATCTGTAAATAATTACAAGAATATATTTATTATCATTTCCCTTATTTTCTAACAAAAGTTTTAAGTAAATTCATTTAGTGTTTATTTATTTGTATTTATTTTATAATATTCAAATATATTTTACCTTCCATGTCAATATCATTTTCATCCTCAGGAGCAGTATCATCTGAATCAACCATCTCTATAGATCTAAAATAATTATCGTAATTAATAAGAACAAATAACACCAAACAGAATATATTTCGATTATGCATTTACAGTATATTTTGCAACAAGAGTGCGAAGGTCCATTTCGCGAAGTTGAACTCTGGCACGAGTAACAACGCTCGAGGGTTGCCCGAAGCGAAGCTGAGGGCCCCGAGAGTAATATTATACATATTACGATTTTTCGTAAGCAGTAATGCACGAAAAAAATAGATGATTGAATCAACTGATTTTTAGTTGAATTAACTCCATTATGGAGTTACTAATTTGTTCTTCCAAAATCCTATATTAATAGTTTTATTTATTTATTTGGTCATTTTAACTTGTTCATATAGTAGTATTTACTTCATTAAAAGTTAATAGAAATTAAAGAATTAACAACACCGATAACCGAACATTGTACCTCCCAGTTACTATATGATGGCACAAGTTTTGATCGCGCACAGCTATCGGGGGGCTGTAAGTTTGCTATTCATAATTTCTGATTTAACATTGCATTATTTTGCTTTATGAAAATCACTTGTACACTAACATTAACTCCAAGAAAAGTTAATTCAAATCAGCATAGGTTAATTCAACTGATGTATATCAAGCCCGAAATGGAGTAAAGTTAAGTTCACATATTTACTTGTAACTGATATTCAACTCAATTCAACTTAATTCTCATTTGTTGCTCACATATGTTTTAATATTTAACATAAGAATATACATAAATATAATAAATAATAAAATTTAATTATAATAAATAATACAGAATTTATTGTTATTGTAACTTTTCATTGTTTTAAACGGAACTTACTCTGGGGGATCATTGCAGGTTGTCGCGTTATAATTACTTCCCAAGTCATCAGAATTACTATTACCTATAATATGCAAAAGTAATCTATAAGTAAAAATACTAACAAATTATAAAGTAATTTAACAATAATTATAACATTTGTATATATTTTACGATATTTTTATTAATTACTTGCGCTGGATGTACTGCTAGAAGAACTATCATCGGCATTCTGTTTGCATATATTAATTATTCGATATTTTTGCGCACGTGAATATTTTTTCAGTATTTCATCCATTTTAAAAAAGTTGATTGAAAATCTAGAAAAAACATATTTTGGTTATTAATCATATTAATTTATTTTTTATCTATTCCTCTTATTTAAATTTAAAAATATTATTTCCTATTTAAATCTAAATATTAATCTTATTTATATCTAAAAATAATAAAATATCAAATAGCCCTTCTTAAAAGTCCAGGCCGGATTTCGAGCCGCATTCCACACCGCATTCCAAGTTGGATTCCGGTCCAGATTTTCATGAATTAAAAAATGAAAAAAGTAAAATAACTATCAAAATTAACCAAATCTCGAATCTTAAAAAGCAAAGCTCAATTGCAATACTTAAGATTTGCAATTGCAATAATTAAGATTTTAAAATCTTAATTGCAATACAATTACGTTTTGCAAATTGAAAATTTGTTTGTTGCGCTGCAAAATTTTGGTTTTTTTTAAAAACTAAAATTTTGCGACAAATAAAATTTTTTTTTGTTTGCCAAAAATTTTGCCAATGCCTCACTCTGAAGTTGCAGTGGTGATCAGAAATGCGCGTGGCACATTGTGCGCATACAGGTTATACATAATTCAATAAATGAAACACCGCGAAATTTTGTTATAAATTGTCATAAATTTTGTATCATACATCCTTTCATTTTAAATTAAAAAAATACAAAACATTATATTGAAACATTGACTTTTAAATAAATGTATTTATTTATGTTAACTATTCATTTTTTACAATGTAATGAATAAATTAATAAAGAAATAGCTTTTGGAATTATCGATAAGGTTGATTAACACCAATAATGATAATATCGATTAAAATTTCGAACTATGATTGAATGAAAATAGCACTACCTCTTTCTAACATACATAAAAAAACAAATACTGATACTAAAGATTTTGTTTTGTAATATATTAATGAATTAAATCATCAAGTTTATTGTAAATAAAACATTGATAATATAATAATTTTAATTACTTTTTCATTATTACGAAATAAATATCATTTTTCAAAGAATTATTTATTTATTTTCATTCTTAAAAGGTAAAGCTAACTCTGAACATAGTCTCACTGACCACAAATGCGAGCACGCACATCGATATGTTGAACACTCATTCAACATTCTAACTATAATTCAAAAAATTAATTTAATTATTTAATTCGAATAATTAAGAATTAATAAAAAATAGTATTTTCAGTTAAATTTAAGTCAAATTAATAACAAAAATTAAATTATTCAATAATTTGATTCTATGATATGCAGAATAACAACAAATTTCTTATTCGTTCTTAAAGTTTACTAACATTATTGTATTATTCACATTTCGTATAGTCTGCAAAGTTAATGGCTGGTCTTTTTAGTATGCTGCATCTTTGTTTAACACGTTGTTAATTAACAAATTTAGGAAACATGGAACATACTGAAAAAATCAGGCATTAACTTTGCAGACTGTACAAGTACACTACAAGAACAAGTGTCTCATTTTGAGACATTTTTGATGATTGAGACGCAAAAAACGTCTTAAAATTGAATAAATGAGACATTTTTTGTGTCTCAATCATCAAAAATATCTCAAAATTAGATACTTGTTTTTATACTGTAATTGAGTAATTACATTTTGCAGATATTTTTCTTTACGAGGGAGGAAAGAATGCTGTTTTCTGAAAACTCACTAGCAAGAAAAAGGGCACCTTCCCTCCCTGACTGACGAAAAATATATTACAAAACATTACAAGTAATTTGAATATTTTCATAGCAAATTATGAATTTTTCACAGTTATACAATTCTTATAATTTATCGATAATCATGTCTTAGTCATATTTTTGACGATGATTATAAAAGTATCATAATTATGAAATAGTGAGAGTTTTCAAAAATCAGAAAACTTTCTCAAATTTTCAAATACTAAACAATTATTTTTTTCTTACTCCAGCGGTAAAGTTAATTACTTTTCCCACTCTCGTAAGAAAAAAGAATTTCCGTTTTCATCTCTCTTGGTGTAAAATATATTATTTTTCACATATTTTAAAAAATAATACAATCTTCACATATTCGTAAAAATCATGGACTTTTCATATTTTATAATATTAAAAAACAATGGATTTTCTATTTATTTCGCAAGAATCCTCAAAAAGTAAGTGAAGTGATATTAATACACAAATGATATCGAGAAGAATAGAGGAGTTTTCATTTAAAAAGCATAGACAATTCAAAAAAAATGTTACAATGCATGAAAATTTTACACATTGTAACGGTAGTTACTGATCCGCGGAACTATTGCCGAACGAGCGACTTATTAATTAGTTAGCCGCTCTTAATTAGGCAGCACCTGACGGACGGGCTGACACGTGACCCCCAAAATCGCACTCTGCAAGCCGTGGCGCCTTGCCCTTTGCCGCGCGCTCGCAGAGGGCCGACCAACGTTGTCGAGCCCGGAAGTGTGTGCGCCAGCCCTTTGTTTGCCCCGCCAAAGAAAACGCCAAAGCAGCCCACGCACTGTGCCACTGCCAGCCGCCAACCCGCAGTCAGCCAACTGCCAGCCAAGGCCAGCCAGTAGCAGCCAAGCAGAGTTTTCAAAACAAGCGTTTTGAAAACTCAATTCATTTGCAAAGCTTGTATTGTAATTAAGATTTTGAAATCTTAATTGCAATACTTAAGATTTGCAATTGCAATAATTAAGATTTTAAAATCTTAATTGCAATACAATTACGTTTTGCAAATTGAAAATTTGTTTGTTGCGCTGCAAAATTTTGGTTTTTTTTAAAAACTAAAATTTTGCGACAAATAAAATTTTTTTTTGTTTGCCAAAAATTTTGCCAATGCC
>JABFPJ010000181.1:0-55324 GCA_022817425.1 Gryon sp. ZL-2020 | reverse complement strand
CCGTTTGTATAAACGCCTCAGCCGTTTATAACGAAAGGTCCTTCCGTTTATTTTCTAATATTTTTTAATAAAAGGCTCACGCGTTTATGATAAAAGCGTCAACCGTTTGTACTATTCTGCGTGTATACACGTTACAATTTTTCACCTGGTAATCGAAAGGTTAAAGAATGTTTATAGGATGTTTATGGGATGTTTAAGAAACACTTTTGGGAATCTTATATTAAGTTCATATTTCAATTTAACTAAAATAAAGTTTCAATTAAGATAAGATTTTATTTTACATTTTTTTTGGATTGGGAAGGTTTAATGTTTTAAACGTCATTTAATTCCTCTTAAATTTATATTTTATTCCACTTGGCCTTAACTTTTCAGTTTTAAGATTTCACAGTACAACATAACGAATTCTTACCGAACTCGTTTTTGTAAACAAACAGAGCTTGACATATCGCCTCAAGTGTTGTAATTTTACGATAATTATTGTCTGGTCGGATGACCCATAAATTCTTGTTAAAAAATGTTTTCATTTCAATTTAATTTCTACATAAATACGATTGATGAACTTAAAATATTGATAAAATTAATAATTGAACACAGATTATTTGAAATGTAATGCATTCAATACGAAAAAATTTTGATAACAATAAGAGTAATTATATATAAAAAAGTTTTCAATAACAAAAATAAATATAAAAACATTAAAATTTACACATTTCTGAACGCTATTCAACCAAAACTATTCACGCTGTATAAAATTTGTGTCAGAGTATTACAACGGTGATAATACAACGTGTTGTACCTGAAACTTCAACATTAACATATTTTAAATATATATATATTTCTAGTCACACTAACTAAATACTCCTTCTGCTTTTTCATCTTCTTCTGCTTCATCTTCTACTTCTTTCTCTTCCTTTTCCTCTTCCTTGTTTTTTTCTTCCTCTAATTTTAAGACGAAGCAGAAGAAAGAAGCACGTTTAAACATGTTTAAACACGTTCGAAATTCTTAATTTCCTCAGAAAGTAAGGTGTATTGCAGAAGGACACAGCTAAAAGTCATCTGAGACAATTTTTGTCACAATGTATTGTCACCGAAGTTAAGTATGTATACAAAATTTGAAATCATTCGGATCAAAGAGTCCAGAAATATAACATTTCCAAAATTTGATTACAATGAATAAGTTACATAAAAGCGTTCAATCCTTTATCTATATATCTTCTTTTATATCATTTATTTGTCTTAGTAAATCAGTCTTAACATATTTTAAAATCTTTCTTTAATACATGCTTGTTTGGGAACCCGCTTTGAGAATCACGGGTCTGAAATTCAAAATACAATTAATAATGTTTCCTAATTTACGAAATAAAAGTGCTTTATCTTCTTTTTGTTTTATTTCGGTGATTTCAATAAAAATCCATGAATTAGACAATCTATTAATAGACCCATTAACAACGAAACACACACTTAATAACTCGCACACTCCCTACTCCATGCTCGCGCTGGAAAGGCAGGTACGTGCGAGCCAAAAATTCTTTCGCCGCGTCACATGCGTTTTAGGTGGCCGAGCGTTTGTGCTTTCCTGTCGAATAGCGAGTATAACACCTCTCCCAAGTCACCTATTCCTTTTTCCTTCTGGCTGTTGCAATTGCTGCGAGCATCTCGGGCAATTCAAGTAGCACCAATTCCTTCATTCACACTTGCATGAATGAATCAACTCGCAAAATTTATGTAAAGTTTCACAAGTTATTAATTTATTCATTCAGAATCAACAATTAAGATGCTTATTTCCGCCTTGTTCCTTTTTGTTTGTTGCTAAAATTCTAGATTGCATAATTTCTCTTTGCTTTTTTCATAAGTTTTGCTAAATTATTTTTTTGCTTTTCCGCTTTGCTTTCGTCACAACATTGAGTAGTTTCCGTTACTGAGTGTTGCTGCTTATTTGCTTCGTTTTCTTTTCTTTCATTTTCATTCAAAATTTATCGGAATGGACAACAACGATTAACATTACTCATTTTGTTTAATTAATTTCATTTTTACATTCATAAATTACTTGTTGCTAATACTATAAGTTATTTTGCCAGTAAATTAATTTGCTTTTGAGGGCAGAGCTCAATATATTACGCTTTCTACGATACTTTGTTTTCTAATATGTTTTGATACAACAATGCTCAGTATACTTATACTTATTTTAATGCTTTACATACTAAACTAAATTGATGTTATGTTATAACCGCTTAAAAAATTCACCGCTTACATGTTGTTACGTTCGCCTAATCAGGCTACTAAATTCGCCGCTAATTTGTTTATACACTACGCCTATTGAGGCCGCTACTATGATTACGAACACTATTGCTTATTTCTTTGCGCTTTTGTTTTATTGCTTGCGTGCTATTATTATTTGCTATACTTGCTATATTTTGTCTTATTGCTTGCATATTATACGACACTAATTCACACATATTGCTTTATTGCTTGCGCTCTGCTTTGCCCTCGAACGCAAATTAAATACTTTTCTTTCTATTGCTTACATCGTATTGTTTACTACCGGTTCTTACGAGCTTCTCGAGGGATCTTGCAAAGTACTTTTCTTTTGCTCAATATTCAATAAACTTTGCTTACTACATTTACATATTGCTACTTTCATTTACTTTTCCTTGTTTTGACCCATTTACTTTACAGGTCTTGGAACACGAAATCAAATTAACGAACTACGAGGCTGGATTCAAACTAGAGGCTTAAAACAAAAATAATATTTTTTGGAATAACAGTCTAAATTTTTTTTTGGAATTTCATAAATGCTAACTGTTAGCATAAAATGTGTGCAAAATTGCAAACACCGCTTAACACTTTCTGTTTAAAACCAGAACATTATTTTGTGTTTTCTGAATATATATAATAACTGAAAATTAGTACGTTCTTTTGAATCTATTGTTTTAATGTTTTTGATTTAAAAAGCATTTAAAACTGTTGGATTAAAAAAATATTTACACATAATAAATTCAAATTAAGTAACGTAATATGAATGTTTGATTACACGACGCGCAACTAAATTTTGGAAAAAAGTCCTGTTCTAGATTATCCCCTTTAACAACTTAACAGAATTACGACACTGTCCTGGGGTGACCCAATGAGCCTTAATAAGATTGACATGGATGCTAGATTAGAGCAAGTTTCAAATCAAAATTAACTGCAACCATCTGAATAATTTGAAGCATTTATTTTCAATAAATGCTAATGAGATAACGTTAGATTAATTATAATTTAATACTGAAAGCAATAAGCATTCTAGTACTGTGGTAATACCCTTAGAATATTTCTAAGGGTATTACCACAGTAGTAGAATTTTATCTTAACATTTTATCTTTTAAAAAAGTAAACTAGTATAACATTGTACTTAAAAATAACAATTGTTTTAAAACACTCACCCTTCTTATCAAGCAATCAAAATAAATATTTAATAACAAGAATTCATATAACAATATAACAAAGAACATATGAAGAAACGTTTATTCATAAACTTTTATGAATCAAGGGGCGCGCTAGCGCCCCGACGAGCCAAGGCATAGCGCAACTCTATTTTCTGCGATTTTGCCCTTTCTAACCTCAATAGAAGACATATTTAATAAATACTTCAGTTTTTGAAATAATATTCGCTCATTTAGGCTCATCTTTATTTTCATATACTTTAATAAGTGTAATACTTCAATATAAAAACACTTAATTTTGCATATTTTCTTATTTCGAAATTTTCGTTTTCTTCCACCTGTCAGATTTATCAGCCATTTTTTGTCTCACGCTTTCTTAAATTTGTCATACCATGGTGAAGTTAGTCGCTACATTATTAATGTCAGATTTTTTTCTTACCATGAAGTAAGTCAAAAATACTTTCGAATTAATTTTAGATTAAAATGTTTAGATAAAAAGTCTAAAAAAGAAGAAAAAAAAAGTAATATAGAAAGGAATTGATAAAAAGTTAAAATTCGAAAATGGAGAATGTAGAAAATGAATCATGAAAGATTAATAAAAACGATACATTCAATCAGAAAAATATAATATAATAAAAACTCAATCAAATTTTGATTGAGATTCCGAACACATAATTCTAATAATAAAAAGTTTGATTAAAATTAAATGCGTATTATAGATGGTGTTGCATTTTAGTATTATTATATCATTATTTTAATTTAATTTAATTAATAATAATGGCATATTATATAAATTGTTACATTTCGAATGCGGTACATTTTATAGATAGCACTGCAGATTACTATCGCAACTTCATTTATTAAAAATAATGAAATAATCATATGATAGATATCGAATTCGTTGCATATTATAGATGGCGTTAAAAAGTTATTAAATTATATACTTTGCTAAACTAATATTAATAAATACAATTCGATTCATATTATAGATGGTATTGCACCCACGTTTCAAGTTACAGGTAAATATAGCCAACAGCATGTAAAATGTTCAATTTTACTATCTTTCAGTAAATTTGAACATTTTTCAAGCTGTGCACTGCATCTGCCTGTAAATTTAATCGCGGGCAAATTATTTATGAATACATTAATACAACTTGGTATTTAAATATTTTTTTCATATATTTAAATAAAAAATATCGAAATATTTACAATTAAATGCATATTACAAGGCATATGCTTATCATGTTTTTATAATTTCCAAAAATAAATGATTTAAAAAATACTGATGTAAAAGCATATCTTCCTTATATTTATGTGACACATGAAATTTTGTACTTCATTACGTTTTCATATTTTTGGAAAAACTTTGATCTTGACTCTTTAGGGATTTCACATCTTTTTTTAGTTTTTATATAGAATTTACATTATCTAATGTTTTTTGGGAGGAAGGAAGATATGCTTTTAGATCAGTATTTTTTCAATTATTTATTTTTGAAAATTATAAAAACATGATAAGCATATGAATTGGCTAGTTTGTTATATTATTCTTATAAATATTGTTTTTGTTAGCTCGCTTACCGTGAGTGGATAAATTATCCTTGAACTGCAACGAAGTGTATCCTATTATCAGGTGTTGACACAATAAACACCCCGAATACGATAAAAATGATTTTTGTGATCTTAAGGCTTGAAATTATAATGACAAACTGTTTAAAATACGATTATTTAATTTTATTATTTATTATTTGTTTTTTATTACAGTTTTGATTGTTCAATTTTTTTATCGAAAGTCTGAATCAGTCCTATTTTAACGTCAATTTTAATATTTCTCTAAATATTTTTGAAACGATATTTTTCATTTATACATATAAATTAAATATTCTAAAGTTGCTCTGTACGACCTGTCAACTTAATAAATAAAATTCAAAAGTTTTAACAAATAAATAATAACAAAAACAGTGAAAATCACACCTTCATTAATAATTTTTCAAACAGGTCGATTTGAGTAAATTTCTCTTAAGTTTTGTACTCAAACTTGTCTCAAATATAAACAGATTTATAAGTACACAATTGCAAAAAAATGATCTTATCCTAGTTATTAAAACGTTGTAGTGAGCAGTTCATCTTGTATGCTATTGGATCTCATAAGTTGTCGCGACGTTCCATAAGCTTCAGCTAAACGATCACTTTGCGTAGCTAATTTTTGTTTTTCTGTGTGATATTCTTGACAATATTCTTTTAATCGATTACCAAGAAATACAGCTCGTTCTCGCTTTTTAATCATAAATTCTGTTGGTAGTAACCACCTGTGCTCGTGACATTCTTCAGCTGTTGGCCTTTTGCTAAAATTAATAAAGGCATAATTTAGATATAATAGTATAGATACAAAAGTAACGATCTAAAAGAAAAAATATAAGTTAATTAAATTTGTAGAGAAGACGATATTGTTAAATGCAAATTTTGAAACTTCAAACTTTTGTTTTGACAAAACAAAAGAAATATATATTACAAATGAAACATTTTGAATTACTTTCTCCACGCCTCGAAAGTTTAATTTAAATATAAAAGTGACATTTTAAAAAATTTGTGATAATTTAATAGGCATAAGATTTAAAAAAATAGGCATAATGAAAGTGTGATAATTTCAATAATCAAGTAAATAATATGTCCTTGTACGTCACTAAATGCATTCATTTGCACAGAATTGTAAATAAATTACCAAATTATATTATGTTTGATAACAGAAAACACAAAAACAAATTAAAGATTTTTAATTACACTTATGACGAACGTTACACACATAACAATATATACTGTTTCGAAAGAAAAAATAAATGTAAAAATAAAAGCATACCTTGGCATTCTTTTGAACACTAACATCAAGAACCTTGTAGCTTCCTGACTGAGTTCTTTATATAAGTACTCGAACCTAAACCTTACAAACGTGATGTTTTGTTTAGTTTCATGAACATCTTTTCCTCTAAAGGGTGATACACCCGATAATAATACGTATGTCAACACGCCAACCATCCAAATATCTGTATGTGGATAAGCTGGTTCTTCATTCAGTACTTCTGGTGCTCTGTATTCGGGATGACCAACTTGAGGTACAAGGTTACCTAATTTTGTGACTTTTTGTGCTGAACCAAAATCAATAAGTTTTATTTGTACAGATCTGACTGATGCCATTACAACATTGTCTGGTTGAATATCAAGATGACCATATCCTCGCCAATGTAAATATTGTAGAGCATCTAATATCTGTGTAATAATAGTTGCCACACAGTTTTCAGTATACTCATGTCTGCTAGACAAATACGTCAAAACATCGGCTCCCTGAAGTTTTTCCATGATAAAAACAGCAACTCTAGGGGATTTGTACGCTGCCTCTAATAAGGCTATTTTTTCATGACGTAATGATCTATAAACCTCGAATTCGGCTTCCACCTCAGCTGTGTATTCAAATATCTTTGCTACAATTACTCGGTCTGATTCTTTTTCTATGCCTTTTGCAACTACCGAAAACTGTCCTCGAGCCAATTCAGAAATGAATGTGTACTTGCTGGTTACTGGAACGTCCGTAATCCATTTCAATGGATCATCCTCAATTGTATAATCAAGATTTTGTTTATGATCTTCAACTTCAATTTCTTGACCAGATTCAGTTATTTCTTGAAGATGTATCATAGCGCGGGTCATTTGAACTTTCGGAACATCTAAACCACCTTCTCGCGTTTTCAGAAGTTTCGTCGGTATGCCCATTTCACTCCAGCCTATACGATTTCTAGCAGCTAACCTGAATTGATAACTGGTATTTGGTTTCAAATTCTTTACAAGATAAAACTCATGATCAATATTATTAGCCACATCTTTCCATTCAATTGAATCGCCTTCCTTGTACTGTAAATGGTAGCATAATACCGGTGAATTTCCATCATACTTTGGTTGTTTCCACTTAAGAAGTATTTCGGATTCAGACGCATCAGCTCCCTGAAAGATTCATATTGTAAATACAGTTGTACATTTCATTTAGTTATTCAATTGTTTACTTTAAGATAATTAAAATACCTCGGGTGAATCAGGTGAACAGGGTACAGTTGCAACCAAAATTCTCGTTCTGGCTACTGTCTGTCCAATTCTGTTTCGTGCAACTACTTTATAAATTCCAATGTCATGTTCTTTGGCTGGATTGAATTTTAGAAGTGATCTTCCTGCATCATCTTCAACAATCTTAACTCTATTACTTTCTTGGACAACCAAGTCATTTTTAAACCACTGAATGATTGGTTTCGGATCACCAACTGCATAACAAGCTAATTCAGCTGGTTTGTTATCTTGAATAGGACGAAGTTGTGGCTTTTCTCGGAAAAACGGCATGTGTCCGCCTTTCTTACATTCCATCAGTGCTTCCATTTCTGCATATGTATCTAATCGAGTTCCTATTTCATGTCTCAAACGTCTCAACGTACCCGTGTCGACATTACTATACTGATTTATTCGTGCTTTTCTTTCATCATCAATCTCTTCATCCATTATGTCTGTGAAACGTCGTCGTTCTCGAATTACTGGCGTCTACAAACATATATAAAAAATATATTATTATATATTTTTTATAAATGTTTGTAGATATACATATATAAAACATATATAAAAAAATATATTATCATACTATAATTAGAATATATTAAAAAAGATAAAAATATTTATTATTACCCCCCAATCATAAGTATCATCACAAACTGGTCGTGGAAATCCTCTATTATGGGCAACTTTCATGTATTCTCGAAGTCTTACGGGGAAATCAGTATCACGTAGTTGTAACAAATAGGTATCCGGGCCGTTCTGATAACTATAACGCAATTCAATTATTTGTTTGAAGCGATGGTTTAAATTTACCAACAATAATAAGCAAAACAAGTAAACTTACTGGCTTTCGCTTTTAATGATACCAATTTCTGTGTCAATTGGTTCTCTAGAAGGTATTCTACTTTCCCATGATCTTGGTGCTGGTCTTCTGGTTGGACTATGAGTTCGTTCAGGACTTTGTTCGGGAGTATATCTATGACCTGGTGGATAAACCATCTTTGATGGATGTTCAAATGCTGAATTTAGTTTTCGCCGTCTGTACCATGTACGACAAGATGCGTTGCTATACCAATCCCTGTTAGTTAAGATAAATATTTCATATAGCTTTGTTTTACTACATATTTAAACTATATTACAAAATTTAATCTTTTCACCTGTAAGTCTTATAGTAATTCTTCAAATTCTCTGATGATATCTTATAACTGTCTGTGACTGTTTTATCTGCGTAAGTTAACCAACGATGATTAAGTGCAGTTTTAACATCAAGTCTTCGATGATCTTGATATTCCAACAACTTTTTAACAAAATCCTTAGCATCATCAGAAATGTGTTTCCAACGATCATCGAAACTCCATCTACCTTCTTTTATTTTTGTCAATGTTTCTCTGTCATTTATACCCCGGAATGGAGAAATACCCGATAACAAAATGTAGGTAATAATACCAAGAGACCACATGTCAGCGCCAAATGAAACACCTTCTTCATTAATAACTTCAGGTGCAACATATTCAGGCATTCCATAATATAAAGTCATCAGCTTAGGACCTATTCTTCTTGCTAATCCGAAATCTCCAATCTTCAAATCATAACCTCCAGGATGAGATATTAACAAATCACCGAGCTGAAAGAATTGTAAGAAACAAGTAGTAAGTATATTTCAATAATCATTAATTGCATAATTTATGATTATTTAAAATAATGTAATTATATATAATCAATAAAAATAAAGCAAGACTTAGTCTTGTAATAATCATAGTCATCTCTTACCGTCAAACCTAGATGTGCCCAACCTAATGAATGCATATAATCCAAACCCCAAAGAATTTGTCTGATATAGCCACACACTTCATATTCTGTGTAATACGGTTGTCTAATTAATGTATCAACTAACTCTCCACCAGAAGCTCTATTTTATATATAAGAAAAAAATATATATTTATGAAGAATAAAAAAAATTTGGAAAAATGAATGTTGATGATAAAAAGGATACAATTCCATTATAAGAGTCATTGATCGTTGATTTTCGAAAGCATCATGTAAACGTAAAAGATTGCGATGACACAAATGATTGAACGCTTCAAGTTCATCTAGCATGTACAGTTTGTATTCATTTCCACCATGCATCAGTTTGCAAGCATAATGTTTTCCACTTGATCTCTCTACTGCATGGTAAGTCACACCTTGCGTTCCTCGTCCCAATTCATCACCAATATCATAAAATTCACCATATGGTTTATGTTTAGGTTCAACTTCATATTTCTTAGTATACATTTTGTAACCATATTCATGTTCATCTTCTTCAATATGAATCATAGCTGAACTCGAAATACAACCAGCCACGTTTCTAGCACTTATTGAATACAAACCAGCATCTTTTCCAATAGCATCTTCAATCGTTAAGATAGACTTGTCCGGATCGGCAAAAGTAATCTGTAATACAATATTTTATACCATAATCATTTGTTTCAATATATTTTATTATTATAATGACTAAGAAAGCTCACTTTAATTCTTGTAGATGTAGCCAAAGGCTTCCAATCTTTATACCATTTTAACTCCGGATATGGAACACCTACAACTCTAGCTTCAATTTTACCGCATTTACGAATCATAATAAATGTCTCTTCAGGTCTTTCAATAAACGATGGATATTCAGCAATATCCAAACGGACTATTTGTCTTGCTTCACCGTGTTCATTAGTAGCAACTGCTTCATACATTCCAACGTCTCTATCCAACATTTTATTGACAAATAACGTCGCTTGACCATTTCGAGTGTAACTCTGATCATATCGGCCTCCAGATTCAATTAATTCACCATTAAAATAATATGTCATTTTTGGCTTAGGATAACCATATACAAACCAAAACAAATTGCAGTTATGATTTTTGACTCCATAATGAGTGTCATGTTCTCGACGTAAAAATTTAGGAGCTTGAGCGTAATTATCATAAGGTGGTCTTTCAATATCAAAATCTTTTGGAAAGTAAGGACTTGTTTCAGGGCGGAAATCTAGTCCCGGGGCAAGATAAGGGAAGAACTTTGGAGGATCGGGTTCTAATTTTGCCCGGTAAGTTTGAACGAAGGACGATGGATCACTGATACCATATTTGTTTTCTACTCTAATACGGAATTTATAATCACGAAACGGTACCAGATTTCTAATATCACAAACGCAACCTCGAATGCCCGACCGTGCTGTAAACCAATCTCCATCTGGCAATTCACACATTTCAACCAGATAAGTAACTGGAATTCGTGGTCCACCTATCGGAATTGATGGTTTCCATGATAATGTTAAGTTTCTATCCATCATGCGACTTATAACTGGCCCAAGTGCTAAAGGTAGCGGAATGCCAGTTTTGCGATACTTCTGATAGTCGACGTATTGATCAAGTAATGGCTTTTTCCTTATATCAAGAGCTGAAATAGTAATTGTAAAATAAGATATTTCTGCTATTAAAAATTTGCTGTTAAATGAAGTAAATAAGGATACATTTTCATGTAATATTAAATTTAAATAAAAGTTTGATACAGAGTTGATTATACTGTGATTTTCCTTACTTTCATACATCATATCAGCTTTGCATATATCTTCACCGTATGGGTTAAATATTCTCAAGCTATATTGACCTGCATCACATTCATCGACATTATAAATAGAGAGACGTAACAAGCTGCCTTCTTGATCCATCAGAATACGATCCGTGGGCCACAGTTTATCTTCATTTCGGAACCATTCGAATTCTGGTTCTGGATTCCCAGTTACACACGCTGTGAATTTTGCTGTCATACCTTTGTAAACTTCACAGTCACCTATTCTCTTTAAGAAAGAAGGCGGTTCTACTTTTTGCTTCTTTTCTCTGAAATAAATAAAATTAAAATAAAATTAAAATTAATTACACTTAAGAAAACAATTTTTCATTACTTTTATATTTTGTGTATATTACATTTTATCAACAACTAATAAGTTTGCTTCACAGGATGCTTTGCCTTCTTTATTTATAGCTTCACATTTATATTTTCCAGAATCATCCAATGTACAATCCTTGATAAATAAGCAACATACATCTCCATCTCTTTTAAGGGTGTATTTGTCATTGTCAGTAATTGGATTTCCATTAAAGTACCATGAAACATCTGGACAAGGAATACCAGTGATTCGAGCAGCAAGTTTAGCATCACAGTTTGGTAATTGTTGGAGATCTGTGAATTTTTGAAGGAACGTAGGAGGCTGGTACTTGTTTCGAACAGTAGCGTTTGCATTAGTATTATCTTCCCCTAACGGATTTTTTAATTTACAAGCGTAAGTGCCTGAATCTTTAAGGTTACATGGATTGATATCAAGTGTAACTTTCTTTCCATCGCACGAAAATACAATCCTTTCGGATGGTTTTAACAATTTGCCATCTTTCGTCCAAATTACATCAGGAATAGGATTTCCTCTTATACATGCGCTAAATTGTAAGGAATCTCCTTCATCAATGGATAAGTCTTTAATTAAATTCAAGAATTCTGGTTTTTCTTGTGGAACTTCATCATTCGTTTTGCCTGCAATAGTTAGTGTTCCTTTGGTAGATGCTAAGCCTTTCGCATTCACGGCAAGTACTTCGTATTCCCCTGCATCTTCAGGTGTGACCTTATCAATTAATAATGCTTGAGATCCATTTGGCATATCAATAATCTTAATATGTTGTCCATCAGGAACAATCTAAACAAATAAATACATAAATATATATTTCTGTGAATAACCTAGTGAAAGTCTTACAGTTTACATACATTTTTGCCATTGTGGGACCATTTGAGAACTGCCGCTGGTTTACCCATAGTTTTAACTTCTAATTTCGCTGGGAATCCTTCAACAACTGTCATTGGTTGTAAGCTTTCGACAAATGAAGGCTCACATTCTTTTTCTTCAACTTCTACAATTCCTTCACTTGTAGCTTCACCAAGAGGATTTTTTGCAACAATAGAATAACTACCAGCATTTTCAGGTCTTACATGATCAATCGACAAACCCATCATTCCGTTTGGCTCTGTTTCAAAGTTGACTCCTTCTGTTTGTCGAATTGGTTGTCCATCTTTAAACCACTGAATTTGTGGATTTGGGACCGCTTCAATTTGAACCTCCAGTTTCAAGGGTTCTCCTACGTTAAGTTTTATATTTCCCAAGGGTATGGTAAATATAGGTTTCTTTTTCTCAGCTATAAAAAGTAAAATTAATTATGAGAAAATATTTTTTGTAACTCGGTTGCGAAAACAGCTACTTTTCAGACGCAAAACAGTCGCGAAAGTGACCGATTCCCCGACTGGTTTGCGTCCGGAAAGCAACGTAATATACTATTCCAAATAAATATTAACTATTACAAAATTAGATCTTACGAATAACTGCAACAGCACACGATGTAGCTTTATCTCCATTTGGATTTGACGCGACAACTTTATAGGAACCACTATCTGTTGGCTTTACTTTTTCAATAGTTAATCTCATTGAACCATCAGAAAGTGTTTCCAATTTAACATGATCATCTGGAATAATTGCTTCTCCATCCTTCAGCCATTTGATTGCCGGAAGTGGACTTGCATCTACCGCAGCTACTAATTCTAATTTGTCTCCTTCATCAATATCCAAAGATCCAGGCAGGGTAGCACTGAATTTTGGTGGAAATTTCGTTAAAGTCAGTCTTGCCTGAGTTGAAACTTCACCATACGGATTTTTAGCCACACATTTTAATACTCCAGTATCTTTTTCAGAGAAAGTCTTAATTTCCAATTTTGCAAGAACGAATTCGTTATCTAATTCTGATGAAACAATACGCCGATTGTCACTTTTAATTTCTTTGTTATCTTTATACCACTTGATTTCGGGTCTGGGAAATCCAGTAACCTTAAGTTGAGTTTCATAGTCGTTTGCATCTCTAACAGATTCCTCTTTAAGTTCATTTATAAATTCTGGTGCTTCCGCTGAAATGAACAAATGTTACTGATAAATTACCAACCAAATCTTAACACTAATATTTTAATAGAATAAGACAAGTAAAACATTTTGAACTACCCAAAACTTCTACTTATTTATTACATGTATTCCTTTCTAGTTAAAATGTAACTTGAGCTTACTATATGTTGATAATTTTGCAACACCCGATGCTTCGCCATATTCATTCACAGCCTTAACTGTATAAGTGCCAACGTCTGTATCTTCTACACTCTTTATGATAAGTTTGTAGGATTTCTTTTTAAAATCTTCTTCAACTCCAAAATGATCGTTATTATTAAGAATTTCGCCATCTTTGACCCAAGTAACGTCTGGCTTTGGATTAGCTTTTATTTTAGCTTCCCAAATACTTTTTTCTCCGGCAGGCGCTCTCAAGTCTTGGAACTGTTCAATTTCAGGTGGTACTAACAAAGCAAGATCAGCCTAAAATAACAAGAATTTGATTTTTCGATTTTCGTTATTTCATATTTAAAAATATTTTTATTATATTAACATCAATCAACATATGAACATAGTTATAAATGTAAACTTACACTCGACTCAGCTTCGCCGTACTTATTCTCAACTTTAATAGAATACTTTCCAACATCTTGTACATTGCATTTACTGACTTTGAGCAAATACGTACATTCCTTTAGTCCGTCCTGAACGGGTTCATTACGAGCTTCTACTTTCCATTTACTTTCCTTTTTACCTGTTTCAACTGGAAGTTCTTCTCCTTCGAAGTACCTATAATCAAACAAGGAAAAGAAACAAAGAAATTACCATGTTTCTTTATAATGATAATGAATTTGTTAAGAGACCAACTAACCAAATTGCTTCTGGTACCGGTTCGCCAGTAACAACAGCCTTAAATGTACTAACACCTTCTTTAACAGTATCAATGTCTGTTAATGGTTTAATAAATTTAGGCATTCTTAATCCATCCACGGGTTCAATAGTTAACAAGCCTTCAGCTTCAATAGATCCAAGTTTATTGGTAAAAACAACTGAATATATGCCCTCATCATCAAACGTAACTCTTGACAAAGCAAGAAAGAAATTATCACCCGTATTGCCCCACTTGACTGTATCATTCATTTTAAGGGGTTCTCCATTTTTAAACCACTTAGCTTCAGGTCTTGGTAAACCACCAGTTTTTATTTCGTATCTAATGCTCTGTGTTTCATATGCCTCTCTATCTTCCAGATTAGAACTTACAATAGTAGGTGGTGCTGTATCGATTAAATTAAGAAACAAAATATTAGTTCTAAAACATTTATCTAAATGTATAATATAAGAAAAAGGCCATTTGTAAGCAAATTAAACAGCTCTACAGTTAATATAAGAAAAAAAATAAGTTTTAACAATGAAATAAAAGTAATAGCAAGTCTTACCTTAATAATATCGTCGATCATTACCAGTGATGATAACAGACTCAACAATATTGCAAGCAAAATGAAATCTTTTAGCTTAAAGCATGCGAAGCTTAAAACATAAGATGTTATAAATTAATGAAATGATGGGACAACATGAATTGATTAGTACATAGTATTTTAGTTGCAAGAATAGCATTTAGCAGAAGCTTTAATCATTGAATCATATGTAAAATTGTATACTGCGTTATATTTTTATAATATTTCTTCCCGTTTTCATGTGTTAATGTAATTATAATTTTGCTTCTTAAAAACCAGTCAAAATAGATGTTCTAAATAGAATTCACAGTAACACCAAACTGAGAATTCTGAGTAGATTATTCTTTATTCTGGTTCTTAAGACTGTTCCATATCTTTTAACAAAATTATTGTGCGAATATTTTACCTGTATCGTCAGAATCTCCTTGCTGTTTATCTAGAATTTCATCAAGAACACTACGTTGTTTTTTAATCCTATCGAAAAGTGCTTTCATTTCTTCATCTTCTTCAACATCCTTACTTATTTCTGCTTTTAATGAATTGTTCCTGCTTAAAGTTTCAACTTTGCTATTTTTAACTTCTGAATATAATGAATTCTTCCGTGAACTGTGACGAGAATATAAACTTTCTTCAACCATTGCCTTTTTTGGTTGTTCAAGTTCAATGATATCAACTTGAGAACTCCTTCTTGAGAGATAGCTTTCTGAAGATACTGAGTTTTGTCTTGAATATAAACTTTTTCCAATCTCTGCATTCTGAGTGTTTCCCGTTAAATCATTATTTTTAATAGAATTCTTACGAGAGAAGCCGTTTTCAATTGTTTTTCCAACTTCCCAAGAAAATTCACGTCCCTGTTTTACATTTTCTGATACCTCAGATATATCAGCTTGTAATGAACTTTGTCTGGAGAATTCACGTACTGTTGATGATTCACGTGACAACTTCTTTTCACTATTTATAGAACTTTGTCGAGAAAATCCATTTTGCTCCTGAATAACTGTTTGAGTTTTTATTGAATTTTGTCGAGATAAAGAATTATCTTTTTTCAGTGAACTTTGTCTGGAAATTTTTCCTTCAGAAACAGTCGAATTTTCCCTCGACAGTTTTTTGCTTTGCAAAACATCATTTTCCTCTTGATCGGTTTTTCTCGAATACTTTTCATCTATTGATTCATCAATTGATTTTTCTTCAAAAATAGTCTCTGCTATAAGAGTTCCTCTAAGAGGCTTTGAGTTTTCAATTATCCGTTCCTCAACATTTCTTTCATTATATCCATTAATTTCTTCATAAGATCCATTCATATGTTTCATTTCTTCAGTTATTATAGTTGAATTAATCTCGTCATTACTAACATCTCTAGATATACCTTTTAATGTTGACTCATCATCAGAAACTGAGACAATAGAAATACCACGATTATGAGCAAAGTTAGATCGTTTTTCTTCACTATCCGTAAATTCTTCTACGATACAGCCATTTTGCAATTTTTCATGATCATTTTCTTCGTGTATCGTGTAACTGTATGAAGCAATTTCTTCGACATGAGGACTTTCGGTATTTAATTCCTGACATTCAACTTTCGTCGATGTCATCTTGCTGATACAATGAGACTCGTCAGGACCTGTGAAGTGTCTGTGTGTATCAGGCTTATGTGGTTTCTTAAGTAAAAGTTTAATTTTTAAATTTATTTATGAAATTGAAAAAGAATTTAACATGATTAAAAAATACGAATGTGTTTGTTTGTTGAAAGCATGTATTGGAAGATTTTTTTTAATGAGTAAATGAGTCTAATTGATTTCTTTGCAAAAGCATTCATCTTTGCCAATTTAAAATGACATGATTTCCAACGAAGTAAGAACAAATCGTATTCTGAGTTCAAAAATTATGATTTTTTATGGAAATGATGAATGAAATTACCTGTCATAATTGCCTCATGTGTTGTTGTAGAGGCCATGGAGATCGTAATAGTTTCTCCTGCATTTTGTATGACTTCAACTTTCTTTTCCGTTTTGGTATAACCTGAATTATTAGTACACAATGACTACAACTACATTTAATTAAGCTAAGCTTAAGAACCCGTCACTTTTTAAGAAATACAGCACAAGCTACAACAGGTCTTAAATATTGTTTTCAAGAATAACTAATCATATATTTAATTTTTATTCTATTAGATTGCATTTTTGGCTGGTTTAATCACTTTGTTTATGTAAGTGTGGGTACTGTTGTAATATCGTTCTGATTTATAATAGGTCTAGTGTATCATAAATCAAAATTTATCACTTGATAGTTTCGATTATTGTTTTGCCATTAATATTTGCCAAATAATAAAATAACTTGTCAAATATGTATTGAATGTCATATTTTATATTAAACAAATATTGTCCGACTTACTATCAAATGATTTACGCAAAATATGTATTTTTAAATTAATGTTACATCTGTTTCAATGTATTTTTATACTTTACCTTCAGATCCAGATTCTTCTGCTTTTTGTGCTTCTGTTTCCACATTTTCAACTTCAGCTTTCTTTTCTTCCTCAACAACTTCTTCAGATTTTGCTATGAAATGATACATTTAATAACATACATGCTTTTCAGGGAGACACTTAATTATATAAAATTTTTAGAAACAAGTTCCATCAAATACACGATTAACACGAGTAGGAATATATGAATTATTTTTAATAACAAGAAAGTTAAGAATACACTATTATAAACATTTATCAATTTACACATTCCTATGTATGCAGTCTTCAGCAAATATAAAATACGAACGATTTCTTAGAATTCTTATAAAATGTTTATACTTACTTAAAATAATAATTTTGCTCTTGCAAATTACCACTCCTAATTCATTATGAGCTCGAACTTCGTAATTACCACCATCTGTATTTTTAACCAAAGTTACGGTTAAATCATAACTTTCTTTTCTCTTGCTATCTCGTGAAATTTTTATTCTTGCATCTGCAGAAACTTCTTTTCCATCTTTATACCAAGTAACTACAGGATCTGGTGTTCCCGAAACTTCAATTTTCAAATTTAGCGTATCTCCTTCCTTTAGTTTTTGGTCAGCAAACTTTTTGATAAGTTTTGGTTTACTATATACCGTAAATTTAGAAGAGCTCTCACTTATGCCACATTCATTTTCAGCCTTACAAGTATACACATTTGTATGTTCGGGCTTAATTTCCTTCATTTTTAATTTATATATATTTCCTTCCTCTACAATAGTGAATTCTTTCTTCTCTTCAGTTATTTCTATATTACCAACATACCATTTTACCGTCGGTTTCTCAAAACTGTCGATTTCAACTGAATATTCGAATTCCGGCTGTCCATCTTTTGCAATAGCATCATCCAAGCCAACTTTAAAAGTAGGTTTGCAACGAACCTAAATAAAATAAATAAAATGTGCAATAAAATGTATTAACCTAATAGAAAATAAGTAAAGTGAATCAATTTATATAATTACCCTGACGTAACTTTGATCAGTTGCAACACCATCCTTATTCTTTACTTCAACTTTATACGTTGCAGAATCCGTGTCAACAAGACCAGTGATTTTAACTATATAATTGTTTTTATCTTCTGTGATAGAAATTCTTTCATCTTCTACAAGAATTTGTTCATCTTTGAACCATGTTACTGTAGGCTTGGGATCTGCATCAACCTCAATCAAAAGGGTTAATGTATCGTATTCGTTTATGAGTTGTTTCTCCTGCAATCTTTTCATAATCCGTGGCGGATATTTAACTTTTACATCACACATATCTGATGTTTGATTAATTTCATTTTTAGCTACAACAGTATACGATCCAGCATCTTCCATTTCTACATTATTAATAATTAATTTATATATTTCTTCTCCTTCTTTTTTCATTGAAATTCGATCAGACTCTTCTACAATTTGACCACCTTTATACCATTTTACTTCGGGCGCTGGAGATGCAATTATATGAACCTCTAATGTTAGAACTTGTTTCGTCAAAACTGTTATATCTGATAATTTTTTCGTTATTTTAGGTGCTGATTTAACAATCAATTCAATTTGAGTGCTATCTTCGCCAAGTTCATTTTTAGCTGTACAGGTATAGGTTCCTGCATCTTTTGATGTAACATTTTTAATGACCAGAGATAATGACTCTTCGTCTTCCCATAAATATTTCACTCTGCCACCAGGTATTATTTCTGTGCCATCTTTAAGCCATTTAATATCCGGTTTAGGGAAACCTTTAATCTATAAAATATAAAAATACTTTATTTGTATCAAGCATTTATATTAATAATTGACTTAATAATTGATACAAATTCATAAAAATATATTACCTGCATATCTAACATAGCAGATCCACCAGCAGTAACTTCTGATTGCTTAGCTTCACTAGCCAAAACAGGTTTAGCTGGTTCTTTCAATAAATGTTTCACAGTACCTTGTACAGTTAACTCAGCACTACAGCTTATATTTCCTGTACTTGTTTGTGCTACACAAGTATACAATCCAGCATCTTCTGGTTTTACATGTTGAAAAACTAGAGCTAATGTATCTTCGTTGTCTTTAAACAAAACTTTGAAACGTTCTTCTGGATCGAAAGGTACGCCATCCCTTGTCCAAATAAATTTAGGTTCTTCACCAGGTTCAGCCATTCCTTCTGGGAGACCAGCGAATATTGTTTTCTCATCACAAACTGTTACAGATGCTTCACAAGATGCATCTCCATATCTATTGGTAGCGGTACAAGAATATTTTCCAGCATCCTCTTCGAGTACTTCTGGGATAACTAATTCGTAAAAACCCTTATCTGCCTTTTCAGTTATTATTTTAATCCTTTCATTTTTAGCGTCTATGATTTTGCCTTCTTTATAACTGTAATTAATAATATTTAATTATCTCATGAATCTAATATAATACTAGAATAATACATTTATGAATTACATACAATTTTACGACAGGATTTGGATTCCCTTTTACTTTGACCATAAAACGAAGATATGTATGTTGTAATAATTCCGTGTCTTTTAATTTTACCAAAAATACTGGTGAATTTGCGTCAGCTCTCACTTTTTTATCTTCAGCTGATACTGGAAATAATATTAAATTTTTCTAGCATTTATCATACACTATATACTTAATTTAATATATTAGGTAATTGCTTTACATTTTTCTACAATTAATTGCGCTGTACATGTTGCTCCGCCTTCATCATTCATAGCACGAGCAATGTAAATGCCTGAATCCGATTCTAACACATTTTCGATTTGAAGTTTGAAAATATTGTCTTGGGTAGTTATTTTTACTCTGTCAGCTAGTTTATCGTCCAATGGTTTGTTGTCTTTCAACCACTGCATTTTCGTTGAATCATCATTTGATGTCAAAACGCATTCAAAAACAGCCGTTTCGCCAGCTGTTGAAATTAAATTCAAGTTAAAAATGCATGATGATAAATTATGATAACATTTAAGCATAAATAATGAATTCAAGACTGAATGAAATAAAGCCAATGGACTTTCTGAGATTTGAAATAGTTTTGCTAAAGAGATGTGTTGAATAAAAATGTAGAAATGCCTATAAATAGAATAAAAAGAAGTCAAGTCACTAATTATGATTCAGTTTGTCTCTTAATTATTACAAGAGAGTTTATGAAAGAGATGAAAAATAAATACATCGCCATATAAGCATATGAGAGATTGGCCACTGGAAAAGCAATGATACTTCAAGCTGCTACAAGAATGTAATATATATGTAAATCATGGTGAAACATATCAATAGATAGTTCTGTATATAAGCCATGAATTACATCCGACAACATTCAAGCTATTTTGCAATTTACCTATCGATTGTATCATAGCCTTTTTTGCTCGTATCTCTAAAACATGAAAAAATTGTTTCAAAATTGTTTTCACTATTGTTTTTAAACAACAGAATTTGGACATGTTTAAAACTAGTTTAATTCCTAATTTAATCACAAATTTGTATAATAAATTACATTTTATTAATTATTAATATTTATTACATATATACATTTTAATAAACGTAACATTATTATACTCACGTTCAATATTACATCCTTCAATAGTTTTTGAAAACACAGGTTTTCCACTGTCACTTGTTGTCAAAGCTAATTTAGCCCTATTTTCATCCATTTCGACTTCTTTAACAGTGTCATTATCAACTTTTGTCTCGTAAGTGCTAGAAGTATCAATAATTCTTTCTCCTCCAAGAGAAGAGGAATATCTTCTAGATGCCCCGGTCGCAGAGACAGATGATTCCATGTGTGCAGAGACTCCATTTCGAGTACTGGAGACGGATGTATACTCTAATAAAAAGAAATGAATGATGAATGAATAATGAATCACACGAAAATATCTTAAATACAATGATCAAGAACAAAAATAAGCATTTCAATCAACACATTTTTCATTTCAATACGCTTAAAATAATAAACATTATGCACGAAGAAATACAGAGAAGAAGAAAGAAATAAAAAGAAGAAAACTTTAGCATTGAAATGAAATTATATTAAAATGAAATTATTAATTAAAAAATATTCTTGGTAATACAATTTATACAACTAAACAAGAAAAATGATTAAAATTAAAAGTTAAATCTTTAATAATAAAGTTAACCTTCATAATATTTGGAAGAGGCACTGTAGCGACTAGATGAATATCTTCGTGACATATTTGGTTGTTCTTCCTCCTCCGGAGGGGGTTGTGGATCTCCAGGCCACGCTCCGTATCTTGATCTTTTGACGTCTGTGTAATCTTCCTCCTTGTTTTTCTCGGGAACTGGTGGTTCTCCTGGCCAAGCTCTTTTCGGTTCTCCTCTGTACGACTGATATTCGTGTTTTTCTTTCTTCTTTTTCTCTGCAATTAATTCTTCTTCATCCTCTTCCTCGTGAAGATACCTCTTATATCTATCAAATCTCGATGGTTGTGGTACGTGTGGAGATTCTGGAATAGGAGATTCTGGTATCGGTGTTTCTGGTATCGGTGTTTCTGCAACTGTAATATCTTCTGTGCTCTTTTCTGAAGGTAAATCAGCTGGTTTCAGTGCTTCTGATGATTTATCTTCTGATGATTTAACTTCTGGTGCAACCACATTGAAAAGTTCTGGAGTAACTGGCACTTTGAATTCTTCATTTATATCTAATTCTTCAGTCACTTGTAAGTCATCTGCAGCGTGTTCTGCAAGAGCTACCACGTCACTTGCATACTGTCGTATTTCTTTAAGCCAGTATGTTTTAACAGGGTCTTTATGTGCCACCAGAGTTATAGGATATCCAGTAACTCCAGGCTGATGTAGCTCAAATACACGTAAATCTTCTGGATGATCTTTGACTTCTACTTCAGGTATCTGTTGTAAAAATAACTTAATTACTATTAATTAAATTAATTAATAAAATTAACTTAATGAAATCGTTCTTGAAAACAATTTTTTTAATAATAATTCTGCTTCAATGTTCATACTCACCCGGATGATATCTTTGAGTACAAAAACTGATCTGTCTTCAGAAATGCGTTTAACTTTGCAAACGAGAATACGAGCTTTGAAAAGGAACAAGTACCTTTCTTTTGTTCTTCCTTCTTTATCGAGTACAGTATACCATTCCTGTAAATTTGAAACAGTGAAATATATATTATGTTAGGATGAAGCTTCTACGGAATTCCATTTGGCTTTTTATATTTATACTGACATGTGTAAGCAGTCTTCCAAGTTTATGGATATTTCCTTTGTATCCCTCGATATTACTGATAAATTTATTATCGGCGGCTCGATGAGGAATACTTAGCATCAACTCCAGAGCCTTCTGGAGGTCGTCACAATCTTCCCCAAGTCGGGTCGAATACTTCACCAATTCCTGTTTATAATGGTCTTATAGTATAATTTACAATATTAACAAATATTCAACAAAAAATTATTGTCAAAAAAGAGAATAAGTTTTTCTCTAAAATTTTCGTCGCCAAATGATTTATAATTATTTATTTATTAGTATTAATAATTAAAAAAATTGAACATTAAAAATGTATATTTATACGATTTGATTTCTTACACTTTTAAAATATCATCGTTATTATAAAAATATATCACTGACATTTCGTTTCAAATATAAACGAACTGTAATTATTAAAAATAATATTAAAATATTCAATTTGTTAGTATTTCAACAATTATCATACTTCATTCTAATGTTAACAATTTTTTATATCTAATATATACGTGTCATTATATGTGTTTCAACATTGAAGTATGCATATAAAATGATCAACCAATGACAAATCCTACACTTATAATTCTATTAAAATAACATTTATAATTGAAGAGATATCTACTCAAGGACGGAACACGTGCTAAGACATAAACATGTATTCATTTTGTAACAAACACTTTGGAATGATTGTCTAACATTTTTAATTTGAATATATAATGGCATTTTTCAATTAATAAACTCTTTTACATTTAAATTCCCCCTTTATTCTTTGTTTACTTTTGGGAAACGTCTTAATTAATATATTACAAAATAGAACATCATGAAATAAATTTTCAAAATGTAAACTAATTTTTCATTCTATTCTATATACTATTTCATTTGTGCAAAATAACTTCTTTGATTTGTATAAGATTTTTTCAATTATTTTCTTTTTTGACCATAAATTTGTTTATTTCTTTATTATTTTTGTAAATGTTGATATGCGTGAATTATTGCTATTTGTTATATCTGTAATATTCAAGCAAAAAATTAGCACCTGAATGTAACGAAAAATGATTCACTAAATAAATGCGTCAATAAAAAAACGAGTTAGTGGTAAAGATGTTTTTTGGTGTTTTTGTGAGTTTTGTTTTAGCATTAGTAGGAAGGATAACGTGCCATGAAGATGACCTGTTTTTAGCATGCTAAATTCGTACGGCGCCCACTCGTATTCGTATACTGGCACACCAATATATATAAACGACATTTTCAAGAAAACAATGTTGTATATGTGAAATCCGATGTGATGTTTGCCGATGCTGCATGCAATGGACTGGATATCTCAGACAACTACGCCGACTCATCAACAAGACAAATTTGCCTACTCCAATTCACGATTATTTCCCAAATATATCTCCAATCTAAAATGCTTTCCTCAATATTCATGAGTTCACTCTTGTTCTTAAAATAAAAATATTAAAAGCAGTAAAAGCTGCGATTAAATATATTATTTACACACGTATAAAAATATACCTTGAAATTTCAGTTCAAATGTTAACTAAATTGAAAGAAAAATTTAAAAAATAATAGTATAATGTGTCAGTGAAAAATGATCCACTCACTGTCACATCAGTAAATTTAAATGTCTGCCAAATGTGCACGCGGATGCAAAATGTTAAGGAAATTGATGTCAATGAGTTTAAGTACACCGTACTTGAAAATACATTTACTCTCAACAGAAATTACTGTTTTTCAGAAATATAAATATTAAATGATAATCTGCAATCTCAAACACAATTTTTTATAACTCAGAAATAGTATAGTATATTAGTAATCAATGTAATATATATATATTATTAGATTGATTAGCTGAATGAAAAATCAAACGTCCTATATTGTGAAAAGGAAATTGAAACTGACAGCGATAATTGTCACGGAATGACTAATTTGTCTAAATTAATTATTCGTTGACCTTACGAAAGTTGTGGCGATTTTCTAATTTAAAACGAAATATGATCACTGCTTTTATTGACTTGCATCCAAATTGAGATATGTTTTTGTATATTAAGATGTTAAATCTAATTTATTAGGTAAAAATTAATTAATCAAACACTTAAAAATTTAATTAACTATAAATAATTTAATTAGCTATGAATTAATATTAGTAAGTAATTAAGTTATAATTATTATGCTTTACCTTCAATAGAAGTTGGTAATCGTTAATGCGTTGTATCGGAAGCTTTAAATGCTCCGCTACAGTTTTGTCGTCGCAGAGAGTCTGGCTTCGTTCCTGGCGAGAAAAACAATCGGTATGAGAACCAACTACTAACTTTCAAGTATTCACAATCGTAGACATTGATTACCAAACATTTAGCAACAAAATTATAAATAAAGTTACAGTTTGTAAATATTCACAATAAAACATTTGCCAACGTCGAAAGACAAAAAAATATTTTCCATCACCACTAAACGCCACTTTCCAATTATAAATATACGACGCGGGGAAAACACTATACCTATTGCCGTAAGTCGCAGTAAAAGCACACTCACAATATCCGACTATGAATTTTCATATCGTTCGTGATATTTTTAAACCGTCACTAGACTACATAAGTTACGTCACGGGACTAAATAAAATATACTCTCCAGCATCTCCGAAATTGATTTCTAATATTATATATATTTGAACATTTGTATTTGAACCAAATGAAAAACTATGATTTCAAAATAATTTTAACAAAGTTTCAAATACTTAATAAAGTTGAAGGTATTTGATTTCATGAATATTGTAACATTTCTAATTGAGGAAATGGATGTATAAAATATAAAATAAGAAATATAAAATATGAATATATTAATAAATTACGGAAATGTTTTCAAATTTAGCACAACACTAAACTACGGTAAAATCCTAAACTGCAAAAAGTACGTTGTAATCGGAACAAGATTTTGTACAAAGACACGCACCTTAAAACAAGCGGGTCGAGTAGGAAAAAAGACAATGATTTGAAATTAACGGTGGCTGGTAACCGACTGGATTAGATGGTAGTATCCCCGGCAAGGGATATGAAAGAGTAAAGTCAGTCAGTGGTTAACGAAATCCCTGCACTCGCAGTTTCTCGTCGTTGTGTGATGAGTGGAGACCAATACGGCTAGGGCTAAACTTAGCCGAAGACTAACTAACGTCCACTGACCAATTTTACGACGAATACTGAAATTCACGATCGCGGATACGCATAGAAACGCAAGTGTCAACGAAAGCGCCAACAAGACATTCCAGAAACTTGCTGGTCTTGGAACTTCCGCGGTATCACCTTCAGGGCCTTTGGCAAACGTGCTAATTGCACTTGATACTTATGAAATTTTGTTGATATTTTGGATTTACATTCAAGGATGAACTTCAAACAATTTTTCAAACCTCAAACGATTTTTTTAATTGTGCAGATATTTCCATTTTTTCAATGTGGGAAATTAGACAAATTATAATTAATTTTCAAATTAAGATTGGCCTACAAGCTTGAAATCTTATTTCCAGAGAAAGATTATTATAAGAAAAATGTCGTAGACACTATGGCACTTAAAATAATTTATTTTCGTGCTGTTAAGTAGAGATGAGATATTTCTGAAATTTAATGAAATTACAAATGTTCAAAGTGATGCTTTATTTAAGATTATTAAATAGCTCTTTCGCAAAATATTTAATAGGCATTATAGACAATTATTATTTCGAAATTGAAACTGAAAGTCAAATTACACTGTAAAAACTAGTGTTTCAGTGTTGAAACACGTGCAGGTGTTTCCCATTATAAAAACTTACGATAACATTTTAAAAAACTTTTAACATTTCTAAATGTGATACAAAATGTTTTAAAACAGTACACTTGTTTTTGAGTGTACTCTGTAAAAATGTGTACTAATGTAAATTTTTTATTACATTTTTCAGTGACTATATGCTATCATATACAGGGTGTTTCACGATACCTTATTTTGACACACCTTGTATATGCAATGATATTTCGTTATTAAATAAAAAGTAAATAATCAAAATTATATACAATAAAATAATTTTTAAAAATGATGTGCTAATTGTGATGATTACTTTTTTGGATATTAAATATATTTCAATATGTTCATTCTAAAAGTACTCTACACAAAAGATTAATACACTGAGGGAAATTTGAGAGGAATATTTACTAATTTTTTATAAATTTTTGATAAAGAACGTACTAATCTGAGAACATATTGAAAAGAGGAGCAAATTTTACTGCTATACGTAGTAAAATTTGTTATTTACGTAGCACATTAGAATAATATTTATTTCAAAATTGCTACTTTAATATCAATTTTTACTACGTATACATAGTAAAAATTGGTATAATACGCAGTAAAATTTGCGCCTTTTCAATATGTTCTCAGATTACAACGTTCTTTAGTAAAAATTCCTCTCAAATTTCCCTGAGTGTACTCTTTTGTACTATATAGTTTTTTTCGACACCATATAATTTATATTATTAATCATTGAAACTACTTGTATAACTCCTTTTCAATATTTCAATCTAATCACAAAATTAATTTAATAATAATTCAAATAATGAAATATATTATTTACTATAATTACAGCGAATCTTTTATTTAAAATTAACTTTGTTCTACCACACTAACTTATAAAGTTTTACATTAAAAAACTGGCAACAAAATTTAAAGTTCTAAGCTTTTCATGTTGGTAATAATTGGTACAAAATAAATCAAAATGACTGCTGTTAAAGTGACGTGTTGAAATCAGTAGAAAAAACTAAGTTGTGAACAAATATTCATTTTAATGAGAAATTATATCTATTAATCGTTTATTTTTTGCATTTTCTTAGTTGATTTGTATATTTTTCCAACAAAAAGATAGTATCTTGTAGAGGAACGGAAAATGTTCACTTGTTAAAAATAAACTTAGTTATTTCGGTGCCTGGACTGCCGCCCATATGTTTCCGTCGTTATATAATTGCGAAATTTCCACTATTCCATATCATCCTGTGATCATTTTGATATATATATATATATATATATATTATTTTTCATTTCATTTATTATAATTTTTTATGGTTGAAAAACACTACCAAAGAGATTCATTTGAAAAATAGAAAATAACTAAATAATATTCAAATTTTATGAATATTCGACAAGAAAAATATTGATATATAGATTAATATAAAATATAATAATATATTGTTTTCCAATAATATACAGGGAATCATATTATTTAATCATCTAATAGCAAATAAACATATAGTACGTATATTCCAAACTGTTCGAATTCAAATTCATTTATTTTCTTCGTATAATTATTAATTTAATAACTGAAATACATTGGTATTATAATGATTATTATTTAACAAACAATTTTTGTCATACAGTACAATACATTTTATTTCTGGCAAATATTCACAAAATTTTTCATTTCTGAATATTTTTGGGTGTCACTTAAAACCAAATCCTACATTACAGACAACTATCTTATCGGCTTATCTTCTCAATTGAATACTAGACAAATTATTCGTCACTTTGTAAATATCAGACATTTGAACTGAATAATTTAATTTTGTTATCAAACTATTGTTGAATGTTCTTAAATAATATATTGTCCACTGTACACGTAGAATATAATAAACGGTTTACACTTTTATCATAAACTTTCCAACTTTTTATTATATTATTTAAAGATGATGCATTGATACATATGATTGATACAGATGATTCTGAAACATACGTTTATCAGAAAAGACCGACTGTTTAAGTAAGCCACTCAATTATTTATAACAAATGAATGTTACATTCATTTTCTAATAAAAGATAAGCATTTTTTATGAAAAAAGCGTCAACCGTTTGCCATATTCTCCGTTTATATGGATGAAATTTTATCTATTTGCCAATTATATATAACAGTAAATAGTGCAAATTTTGTTTCATTACAAAGATATTTACTCTCAGGAATGTTAATTTGAACTCTTAAAATACAATTTTTTGATCTAATTTAAATTTGATTTCGTAGTTCTCTATATTTTTTACTGCTTAAAAATCGAATAATACATTATAAGAAAAAGATTTAACTATTAAAAACTACTTATAAAATAACAAAAAACAATAAATGTTCAAAATTCATCTTCAGGCTTGACAAAACAATGTAGAGATTATATACGTGTGACAACGTACTACATAAACTACGATAGTAAAACTCAGACTTAGAATTTTCGTTTACTATTCAATAATAGATAATGCTGTAGCATTATGTGCCAATTTTATATTGTATACATTGTAAAAGTCTAATAACAATTTAATCTTTATATTTCAAATGATTTAAAATACACATTCAATTATTGTCCATTTATTTTATATAATGTTTTAATTTGCCATTTAAATATATATTTGAAAAACAAATATAAATCTATTTCATTATGTAAATATTATTTCACAATATAATAAATTAGTTTCATTAAAAGTTTAACTGTTAATTTAATTTTTGATTACATTTGTTAATTAATTATTTAGTATTTAAAAAGTAAAAGCTCAAAGCAATTTCATATTTAGTATATAAACGCATATTTACAAATAATCTAATAAAAATTTTACGATCACATGGTGAACGCGATAGTTTGCACTTATCATGTTTATGTGAAACCATAATAATATGTTCACTAATTTATAACGTAAATGTGACATAGTGAAAAATATACATTTTTCACCATGTCACATAAATTTATGTAAAGAACAATGAAGTTCAAGTGTTTTACCTCAAAGTATTCCCGGACTTCATCATTAAGTAAAAGAAATTCTTGAGCTTGAGGTTCATCCCTGCAATACGCCACATGCTTGTCGAAATCTCTTTCCTGTAATAAAAAAATTAAAGGTATATATTGTTTAAATAAAATAAACCAAATATCTAAAGGTTTATATTAATTGAAGTATAATTGTAATTATAATTCTATAAATGTTTCATACAATTCTTTGGCTAAAAGACAAAAATAGGTAACTCCGCTTGATTTATCAATTAATGGAGTAGATTATAATATAATTATATAATTATAATTAGATGTAGGATTGCAAGTTGTAATTAATTAAATTTTTGAAGTATTTAATAAAAGATATTACTAACAGAATTTTGCGTAATGATAAATTATCTTTCAAGAGAAATTGAAATATTTGAATACATTTAATAAATGGAGTTACCAATTTTTCTCTTACAAACGTAGAAAAGCCAGCAAATGTTTATTTAAAAATATTATTTATTTTAATCCGTATATGATTTTTCCATGAAGTATTTTCAGGAACGAAAAGTCCAGTAAAATATATCTTTTCAAGTATTATCATTTTTATTTATTTCTATCATATTTATTTATTTATTTTTATCAACAATCGCGTTATAGTATTATTATAGAATCAATAAAGAAATAATTAAGTTAAAATTATAAATAAACACCTTTACGTTTAACTACATTAAAGCCCCTTGTATCAGCGACCATTATGTCACAATTGTATAGACAGAAGTATATCGACAGGAGTGAAATATGAAATACGTACAGAAAAAATTGAAATTTAAATCAACAATCAATAATTTTGCTGAATTGATAATAATTACACAATCAAAATTAAGTTTTCTAGAAATTTACTTTAAGATATACTTCATAGTTTTTAAAAATTTTTTAAATAAATTTTCTTAAATAAGCTTAAGTTTTCTTAAATAAGTAATTAAGTTTCTTAAATTATCTCTTAGTAATTATTCAAAACAATTTTATAAAAAGTAGTAAATATATTGTTAAATGTCTAAATATGTCTTACCAATCTCAAGAAAGTTTTTCCCAGCATGCGTGGTTGGTCCGCGTAGTATTTGACACCTTCGATCAGCACCCTGCCGAACGATCTAAGTAAGGCCGGAATTAATATCACGCCACAACCAAAAACTACGTGCTAGTACCATATCGATTTTTGACGAATTAACCCGGTTTTAAGGGGGATTTTAATTATATTAATATGATACTTTGTCAGTAATACACAGTTAAACGAAACAAAAAAACACACTTATACTGATTATCATCACATTATTATTATATGGTTTAATTATGCTTATTTCCGTTAATAATTATCATAGATGGTTTCAGAAGAGTTATAAAAAATATGGACCTGAATAAATTTCAGACTATATAATGACTGAGATTAAATAACATAAGTCAATATTTTTATTTCCAAAAAACGAATGATAATAAATGAGATTAATAATATACACTCATACACGACATTTATTAATTTTTAAACTTACACCTGAATCCTCTAGTTGCTATATAAATGATTGTCATGTGTTGGAATGACACTGATTTAAGATGTTTTCAGTGTGTATTATGTTGAAAAACAATTTATAAATTTATGGAAATATAAATAAGTATCTTAAGTATTTAAGATCGTAGTTCTAATGTTCAACATCGTATGTAATAAGTGATTGTATAACTGTAGTGGTGATATTGGTTAAAATAGTATTGAATATGTGTGTGCGTATACATACGTATTGTGGAAATCTGCAATCTGTTTGAGATTCGAGAAGATGAGATCTTTGTTATCGCGAACAATACGAGGCACTTCTGGATTGTCCAAAGGCATCAAATATCGTTCCACAACTTGTTGCAAATCTCTGCCAAATTCTTCTTCAGTTTCAACTAATTCCTTTATTACGGCTCTGAAATAGAAATACATTGTTAGATAAATTGTCCATAATTACAAATTCTCTCTTTAATAATTATCTATATTATAAACGAAAAATCTTACTCTCTTCGATATTTCGAATCTTCTGGTTTGTGGTGACTCGTGACAGTCGAACTTTCTTCGCTGAGAGCAGTTTGCATGACATACGATATTGGTATCCATCCTTCTTTTCCTTCGATTGTACGTACGTATAAACTAAAAAGAGTATTTAAATAATTAAAATATAATTTAATTATACATTTAATGCAAATAAATTAATAGTATATTAGGTTACTATAGTAACCTAATATACTATTAATTCCTATAGGAAGAGAATTGGTCGTTTTCCAGACCAAGTCTAGGAAAGAACTATTTTCCTGCCTCGTAATATACAATACTTTTTGTAACGAGGACAGGAAAATGCTTCATTAATAAATAAAAAAACATATATTAAAAAGATGAAAAGGAATAATGTCAACTTATGATCTTGAAATTAACTAATATGATAATATGTCTGTATTATTTCATAAACAGTTCATATATAATATTTTGGTCTAATTTTTTATAATCTATGAAATTACGTCTTTAACTATTAAGATTTAGTATATATTTAAAAATACATAAATAAATCTAAGTAATCTCTGAATACATGAATATCAATTCAACAATATCCATAATTCATCTCATTTCTTTTTTATCGTGAATCAAATGCTAAATATTTTATTTAATTTACTTCAATTTTTTTAACTTGCAAAAATGTGTAATTCAAGGCATTGATAAAATATCTTAATTCAGTAAACCATTCTGTTAATCATACGAAACGATAACAATAAGTAAATGCCCGGGTCAGTGACTTGAGTTGCAGCCTGTATGTCATCCATCATTGTCTTCTCTCACCGTCAACCAGAATGCAACTCGTTGAAATATCGACGCAATTTGAATGAATTGAATCCAACGAAATATCGTCTACGTCAAAGAAATTGTCTGCAACCTAATGAATAACATTATTGCCAAAAATTCCACCACATTGACTATATGCCCCATCTCTGATAGTGACATTAATTCATCGATTCGAAGTAATTCCTTAGCCTCCAAAGAAAATTTAACAACTTTGACTACGCCATTTGCATCGCAGACAGATGCATAGCCAAATGTTTCCAAATTAAATTTACACCCATTACAGTCAGCCTGACGTAATATAGAACAAATTAGCAAGATCGAAAATGATATTCTTGAACGCTCTTGTATATCATGGCAATCTATTACACCTGAGCACAGGAAGTATGAAAATATTGCAAGTATTATAATCGTATAATCTTGTTAATTTTAAATATACATTGTAATTTAATATCTTAATGGCTGCAAAATGACAATTTTGTTGCCAATATCGTGTCTTTACAATATTTATGTGTTTCACATTAACTTTAATTATCCGAGTAATTCGAGTCCACTGATCATTAAAACGATATCTCACATACTTTTATGGTCAAATGATTTAATACTTTCGAATGTGAAGATATTTTTATCTCAACGAAAACTGAATATCTATCAAATAAACGTGCTAACAAATGTTTCGTTTTGGATTACTCATAAGACTATCATGAAAACACTCTTCTAGAGAAAACATTTCATAAATATTGCAATCGGTACAATTCATTTTGCGTATTTAAATTTAGCGTTAAGTGTTCCAGATTTTGCAAATAATATGTACAATTGAGATCTAGGTTGAACTAACTGTATTCAGCCAAGGTTGCAATGAGAAACTATTGCACATCTTTTATATATTTCACTTGATAAACTTGTGTTTAATGTGGGCAGAGAATTCATCGAAAACTAACAATTATTCAAAAAATTTGCGCAATTATTACGCTCGGTAAATAAAATGATTGACAACCACCGTTTAAGAAATCTTCCTTTTAACGGTGATGTCAATTAAATGTGTTCAAGCTGGGAAACCAATGATCTTGAATGAATCTCTATTTTTAACCAGTCAGTCTGAAAAATTACAAGTAAACAGACTTTGGAAAATATCAGAAAAAGAGGAATTCAAATAAAAAAGGCACAACTCTTCTAGTTGAACCGCACGAGTCATGAATGCGTACTTACTATATATATATATATACATATACATATATATAAATTTAGTTCTTGCGGGGGTGAGAGAACGAGATGCAATGGGGTCGTTGGCTTCGCTTGTTAGCTGGTCCAACGTTGACGGTGCTTCCCACGAAGCGAATGTCACAAATATATTTCTTTCGCATGTGTGACCTTGAAACACGTGAAACGTCCTCAACATCACTGAATCACCAATCAAAATTTATCCTACTTAACTATCAATAGTCCGATTCAACTTTAGTATGACTTCTTTTTCTGATTGAAATCAAATAATTGAACTTACAACAAGCTTAGATCTATTTTCATTCGCACATTATATTTCTTACCTACTGGCATTTGAATGTAAACTTGACCTAGAAACACCGCGAGCTCTTGGATCTAAGTGATTACGACGTGGTCGTACCGACAATTTGTGTTTAGCGGCTGAATTATCCAACCGATCTTCGATTACTCCGACATCTAAATTGGCATCCTTTTTGGATGTCCTATGAAATTCAAAACAAATTTCACAATAATGCCAATTTACAATCGCTCTAATTCATAATTAACTTGACTGATAAAAATGCTAAAATTATGCGGAAGAATAGACATATGAGCTAAAGCGAATAAGCATCGATCAAAGCTTTCGATAGGTGACGTTATAAAGATAGATTGCATTTTCCGGCGTGAAAGCATTTCGGAAAACAATGTTTGTGGTTTCACTTTACTTTGTTCGGATAATTGCCAAGTTAGCGAGGATTTCACAAGTGAGATGGTAATCTTAGTTGATGCTTGGTTAAAATAGACCGGCTGGAAAGCAAAGCTGCAGCTAGCAAAGCACATTTCGCCATCCATAAAATACAATGTCCTAGTAAAATGATCGAGGAAATGTGTGTTAGTAGCCATTACATGAGTTTCAGATAAAATCTAATATATTGTATTAAATAATGATAACCAACCGTGGTTTTAAATTGAGAACGGTTTTGATGTAAAAGATAAAATTTGAAAGTATTTACTAATATTTCTCTTTCTGGATTCATAAAATTCAGCCAAAATTAATTTTGGTAACATTAGTATATAATAATAATAATAATATTAGTATATAATATAAACTAATAATAATATTAGGGAATAAATAGACTTACTTCGAAGGATCTGCATACTCGACGGCTTCAACTATATCTCCGACGTTTAATGTAAATTCATCATCGGCTTCTGCTTTGTAGTCTTTGATGACAATGAAATTTTCGGATTTCTAAGAAAACAAAAGTCACATCGTGTTATTTTGTATTCTGTTTAAAAAACAGTTAAAATTAAATCATACGTATTTTTATCAGAAAAAATAAAGAATGAGAAGTGAAGTGCATTTCTGAAGTTTTTACTTTTAGAATATTCTATTTTTATAATGAAAAGTTGTTTCATTCGGTTGAGATTTTACGTTATCAAAGACTGTTAATATAAAAATACATTCCTTTACAAAAAGTTATTACAAAATATTAATTTAATAATTTAAATCATTATTATGTTACCCTTTCTAATTCATTATCGAAATATAAGCTACTAAGTCGACGGAAGCTCGGTGTATTTTCTCTGCTAATAGCGTATTCACTTCTATCAGGTGTTAGTGTAAAACTACTCTCATTAATATATCCGCCATTTTCCTGTAACGTTGATTCGTCCATACTACTAGACATCGAAGTCACTGATATCGGTCCACCATTCAATGTTGTTACTATTTCTGTATCAATATCTTCTTCATGAACAACTGGACAGCAGTACATCGAAAATCGATGTGTAGCTGGTTTGTTTAGCTTCAAAGCCGAAAATACGTGCATTGGTTCAAAGTGTCGAACGCCTTCTTCATCGAGAACAGTGTAAGCAACTTCCCCTTTAAGAACCGATCTAGCTGCTTCCTTGGGAACGACTGCTTGGAGACCTTGCTTCAAAATCATAATAATTGACGAAGTTGCAGATGACCTTCGTCTTCTGCTCATAAGAAAATCTTCAATTGCCAAACTGTTTTCCGCATGCAGCAAAGACATCGGAATATCCACCGATGATTGCAACGGAGCTTCTTCAGGAACTATCATTAGTGCTGCACTTTCCCTCACCAGCGTCCGTAATCTTGGATCTTTCCGTGCCATTTCCGGGTCGCTACACAAATCTCTCAACGCACCAACGTATTGTGGTCTCGACTCTGCGAGCTTCCTCATTACCGTCAATCGTTTCAAAATATCTAGCGTGACTTTGTCCCCAGCTAAAGCACATGTTGACGTCTCATCACTTATGACAGCCAGTAAAGTCGCTGCAACACCTGACAATCCTAAAGCTTTCGCGAGACCAACTGCTTGCAATATCATTTCACGCACCGCAGCACTTTTTTCGCTCAACAACTGTTTGACACGACTTTCACTCGATTCGCGAACTGCCTGAACGATTGCTTTATGAACAATGTCTGCTGCTTCTTTCTCGGTTGCAACATCGTCCACGTCTTCTGACACTTTTTGCAACACTCGAGAAACCAATTCCGGGTCTCCTTTTGATAACGTTTTGAATGCAAGTCCAACAAGATCATTACCTATTTCTTCATCCAAAACTTGAGATAATCTTTCAAGTATAACTTCCTCTTTAAGTTTATTAGAAACTACGGTTGACTTCAGAATATCAATTTTGTTCGTACTTTCTTCTAGCAAATTTGTGAGCGCACCTTTGCAAATTGACGTCCTATTTTCCGGAACTAATAAAATTTGCAACGCAGCATCCACTGACTCATTCATATCTGTGGAATTTTTTCGTAACAATACATTGAAAGCTTCACTTATCACAGAAAATACGTAATCGCGACTTTGTTCTTCGTCGTTAAGACACTTCTCCGTATAATATGCTACAACTGCAGCAGCTACTGCACTTTGTATTGCTGATTCTATTTGTTCATTATCATATTGTTCGTGTTTGTCACCGTTAACAATCTTCTGTTCAGAATGACCATTGATTAGTTTTGTTCTATTTTGAGTAGGCAAACTGTGTAATTGTTGTTTGGACTTTGTAGCAATATTTTGCGCTAACTGAGCCACTGTTGCGACAATTTGTGCCATTTTCACTGCATAATTTCCATGGAAACCTAATTTTTCTGCAATTACTAACGCATGCTCTAAAGCAACTGCTGTTGGATCAACATCAACGTCAACATGCGGCAATTCACACAATGCATGTCCATTTCCTACTGACATACCAGCTTCTGACAAGTACTTTAACATTCTCGAATCAATACTCACGTCCCCATAAACTTTTGCCGATGCACTGTAACAGGTGTTTTGAGCTTTGAGTAAGTTTAGCTCTTCAGGTGTTACTTCAAAGCCTTGAACAGAAAATTCAAACTCTCCTTCTGGTGTATCAGTTAAATCAGGTGCCACAAATCTTGGACCATGTTCTGTTTGAACTATTTGGCCTGGAACGAAAGTAACTCCTAACGTTTCTGACTCCACAATTCGACCGGGCACAAAACGTGGACCATCTGGAGTGTCTACCACTTGACCTGGAACGAATTTCGAGCCTTCATCCTCTGTGGATATAATTTGTCCAGGAATAAATGTAGGTCCTGCTTTGGTTTCGACTATTTGACCAGGAACAAATCGAGGTCCTTCTGGAGTTTCAACATTCTGACCAGGTACAAATTTCGGTCCGGATCTTGTTTCAACTGTTCGACCTGGAATGAACTTGGGACCATCAATTGTATCAATCACTTGACCAGGAACAAATTGTTCTCCTTTTTCTGTAGTTACTATTTGCCCTGGCAAAAATCCATCCTCTGTCATTATTCCTGGGACAAATCGCAAATTATTGGCTCCTTCGCGAACTAATTGTCCAGGAACGGCACTTTTATTTTTAAGCAAATTTTTCGGAGTACCTGCGATGAATTCAATTCCATTTGCTGTTTTTACAACATGACCAAATATTTCTTGTTGCTTCAAATGAGATAGTTCTTTCGCTGTTTTTGGATCGATCGGAATTCCGGAAGGTACTGCCGCTATAAATGTAACATCGTTTATACTTTTTGCTGCTGCAAATTTGATTCCTTCAGGACCAAATGAAGTTAAACCAGGCATGAACTTTTCACCTTCTGGAGTTTTTATCATCTGACCTTGAACAAATTTCATGCCATCTGGCGTGTTTAACGTCAAACCTGGCACGAATTGTAATTCATTGTTCGAATCAACAGTTACACCAGGTACAAAATGTGTTTCCCCGGAGGTAACTATAACATTTTGGCCAGGAACAAATCGGTGACCTTCTGTTGTAAGCATTGTTTGACCCGGTACAAATTTCGTCTCATTGTTTTCCATTTTCAAACACTGTCCAGGAACGAATTCCCAATTGTCATTCATCTCAACACTTTGACCGGGTATAAATACAGGTTCTCCATACTGATCCGTAGTTGTTTGTCCAGGAACAAATTTAGCACCCTCAGAAGTTATTACAGTTTGACCTGGAACAAAACTTCCTTCCGTTGATATTTGTCCAGCAACAAATTTCGGTCCTTCTTTAGTTAGAACAGTTTGACCTTCCACAAATCTGGCACCTACATTCGAATGAATAGTTTGACCTTGAATAAACTTTTCTCCTTTTAGTGTATTAAGGGTCTGTCCTGCAATAAATACAGGAGTTGTTTTTCCATCTTCTTCAATTGGAATAATTTGTCCAGGAATAAGGACTGGTCCGTCCGGAGTATGAACAGTAAATCCTGGAACGAATTTGGTACCAACTGGTGTTTGTAAAGTTTGTCCAGGAACAAACACAGGCCCATGCGGAGTTTCCACAGTTTGTCCTGTTACCAATCGTTGTGCTGATTCAATGTCAACCTTCAAACATTTAACTTTATTAACTTCCAATTGTTTTCCGTTCTTCAAATTTTGAACCAATGACGATATTTCACTAACTCGGGGTAAACTATCAACAAGTTCAGCTCCAGCAGCTATGAATTTTTCGTTAACGTTTAATGTTCCTTCCAAGTCTTTAGCTGGAATCTTCTTTAATCCTTCTGTTATAATTGAATCTGGTTCGGCTGTTAGTGGTTTAAATGGCGCAATTACTGAAATAGTCTCGAATCCTGCTGTTTCAGTAGATATTGGTGTACTTATATCTCCTAAATCTCGACTCTCTATATCGATGATTTGTGGATTTATCTTAATAGGTGTAGGAAGTTCTTTAACAACAGAATCCTGAATAGAATCTGTTCCATTCTCCGCAAATTTGTCCCAATTAAAACTATTGTCTAACGGTTTTACAAAGTCATTCCATTCATTTGATGACATTGCAATACTACTTCTTATCCGATCTTGCCCAATATCAACATGTTTCCAGTCTGGTATTTTATTTTCTTTCACAACTTCTTCTTTGATACTTCGTAGTTTCACTTGTTTCGCTCGTTTTAACTCTTCCTCCTCTGCCGCCTTTTCTTTATCCTCAAAAATTTTCTTTGCATAACTTAGTCCAGCTTCTCGCTTTTTCTTTCGTTTTCGTGTTTCTGCTTCCTGTTTTTCACGCTCTTTCACGACATCTTCACGTGGACCAAGACCATCATACAGATGCTCAAAATCAGTCAAATTTCGAAAATCAATCGACACACTTTTACCCTGCTTTAAACGTAACATAACAGTATCACAGTCTCGAGATAACATCACATCCCTTACATCACCGTCTCTAACTGCCGCTTCCAGGCTTGCCGGAAAAACAAGACTGCAACGTCTTTCTTTAACAGTATACACAAATTTTGAAGTTTCTTCATCTGGATAAGGATGTTTCGTATTTAACAAATCCATTAATAGCTTTTGTTGTTCATTATGCTCTTCTAATATCGGAAACACATAGCGATAATCTTTTAATACCACGTGTTTCTTCTTTTCACCCACAATAAATCCAGCTGTATAATGATGTGGACCTAATCCAGATGCATTTGTAATTTTACATTTCGATTCGTGCGAATGCACGCCCAAAAGTACGGGAATGTAATGGTGCGTGGGCAAGCCATACGACTTTCCAGTAATTCGGCAAAAGCGTTTAGCATCGGCTGGACTTATTGGAGGCAAAAGCGGGAAATAATTTGGTTTCGGCAGACCACGACTTCTTCCGGTAATTCGACAGAAAGACATATTGTTTGTGTTTACAATTGGCCAAAAATAATTCAAACAATCAACAAACGTTACCTCACGATGTCATTATAACTTCTACTGTTTTATTTCTTTTCTCACGTCAAAATTAAAATTGCACTTGCTATATTACAACAAATGTTTTTATCCTTATATAATATGTACACTTCTATATAAAATCTGTATAAAATAATTATAGAAAATGTTATGTGTGTTATAGTAAAATATTCCCATGAATGACAGGCATCGATTAATGCGACGTTTTACCAACGCGCTGAGAAAGAAAATGAAGTAGACTTTTTTAATAGCCTTCCACTGAGGTTTTTCTTTTCGTCTGGTGAGTTCATTAATTTTGCTTCTAAAAGGAGGACGAGGTTGACAGTTGTACCGGCCTGCAACGTTTCATAAAATTCAATTCACTATCTTGATTAAACTACAATTAATTCATATCATATCTGTATCAACAAATAGTCATCCACTTTGCAACATCTTCTGACAACATCATTTCTTCTTTTTAACATATATGTCTCGATTTCTTTCAAATTTCGTTCCACAATTTTGTTAGTTATTTTTTTATGTTTTTTGTTTATAACTTGATTGCATTAACGTTCAGTCTTATAAGTCGTTTTTTATTTATTTCTATTATTCTTTTTGCATAAATATTATCAGTCCAATTGCATGAGATCAAACGTTAAGAAAGATAGCATATACAAGTGAATACAAATTTCGGTGTATCAAATGGGAAGATTATCTCTCGATGAAACTGATGGAATAGTAACATCGCATCTTGCGTTCAGACACTTGCACTTGCTCGCATGTTAATGTGACCGATTAATCGAAGTCGCAACGCCACTAAAGTCAACACACACGACATCGCATCCCCATTTGGTATCGCATGTGGTCCTCGGAAAAGTGTATTACGATACGCGGCGAACGCCAGACTACTAGTTGTACGAAGTGGCTAAGAGCCGATGCGAGTCTCACTCCCCACGAACAGAAATAGCTACCCTTCTTACTTCTCCAATACAAACTCACAACGTGCATGGACTTACCATTTCCTACAATGTGATTAGGATTAGGGAATCTGCTTTTAACTTAAATTGCGCGGAAAACATTTTGTAACTTGGGATTTAAAACATAAATATGATTTATAGTGCATCTTTTTTAAGCCTCGGGTTTATTATCTCGATGGACATTCGACGTGGTTCTTCAATGTTCAAAATTGTCTACCTTAGCCATTTTCATTGCATTCTTATTAATATACTGCAAGTGTTTGATGTTGTGATTAGTTAAACCAAACTGTTCAAAAAATAATCGTAATTTCTAAGCTGACTAAAAAAAATGATTTTATCTTTTAAATCTTCTTGTTCTTAAAATTGTTATCATCATTCAATTCTGATTAACTATACGTACCAAACAACATATCATTCAACTGAAATGATTTATTGAAAAAATGCATTTCATACAAAATGCATATCTTTACTGATTCTAATATTTCTTAAAAATAAAAAAAAATCATACTCTGTAACGTGTAAATTTTTCTTTTCACCAGTTTATAAAGTGTATGTCTAAATTTAGTTGACAACTAATGGGTTGATCATCTGCCTGCGAAGTGGCGCATCTTGTCGAATTTATATCAAGAAAAACTGTTTGACTTAAATAAGCAGCAATCGTAAAAAGCTTTTCAAAAGCAACGCTTTTGTAAACAAAAATGATAAGTGATAAAAATTAATATTCTTTCATGAATTTATATCCGGAACAAATAGACTTGTCATTCACGTTCCCTGCGTGCCAAACGAACGTTGATTCATGTGCAAAAGTATAGAAGTTTAAAGCATTTTATGTCCTCTCGTATAAACGCATAGTCATAACTCTCAAGATTGTATTAATCATAAACTTACTTCTAAGCTTTTGCTTTCGAACAACATTATTATTTAAGTTGAAATTATTGAGATCTTAATTTTTTATGCATTTCCGTTTTATGCATATTTTTGTATCTGTCGTTTGAACAAAACTTTCAGATCATTGTTGAATGTTCAAACGAAAACAGCCAAATAGAACATGAGGTGAGTAAATTAGAAGATTTATCGATAAATATTAAAATCTTTATACAATTTTCCAAGAGTTCAGTTAAATATTTAGCTCAAAATTATATAAATCATGAATTACTATAAAAATATTGACAGCAAATCTAATTTATACCGCAGTTAAAATAACATTTTTGAATATTGGTCTATTTGTGATTTATGCGCAACCGACAAAATTTGTCAGATAAAAAATTGAAACTTAACATTTTGTCAAACTTAATAAATACACGTGTCGAAGTGTTAGTATTTGCGAAATTTACAACAACGTTTTTGGCAATTCTTAACATTCTTTCCCTGTGTTTTATTATCACAGATTACTTTAAACTTTGTCTCGAATGATTTATTTGCCTATTTAACTTTAGAATTACAAGCTACAGATATTATATCAACGAACTTACACAGACACTTGCAGACTTTTCGTTTTGCTGAATTATTGCCAAAATGACCGTTTTTTAGGGTATAACCTTTGATTCCGTTTATCTTAGTCATCGAATTTAATCGGAAGAACCATTTACTTTGTCAAGTTCAAATTTAAACAAAAAGTTGCATGCCGAATTTATAAATAAGTTCAAACTAAATTTAAGCTACAATTGACCAATTATACATTAATATCACGTCATAACGTAAATAAGTTATTTATCGCAGATAGTCCAAAATATATTTTCAGCGTATTGTTTGTTAAATTTCTTATGTCAAGGTGTGAGACATTAAGATGAAAAAATCTTTCTTCAAACACGTGCGTCCGTGGGACGATGTTTGGCATCTTTGTTTGATCTGCAATTAATGCAAATTCGTATTTATAGATATTCTGAAAGTAACGCGATTCGTCACAGGTCTACGACTCCATGCAAGCTTTTACTACACTCACTACTGATGCGCACAACACCCACGATGTCTTCCGTTTCCGTATTTGTGAACTAAAATAGATATTTTAAAAAGTCGCCTATTAAATTTTTCTCGATACGAGTTATACTTTCACCGTCATGTCAAAGTAAAACTTCATTTCTGCATTTTTGGAATCGCAGAAAGAATTTATTTTAAAAAATGAAATACATAAATTTTAGTTACATTCATTCATTGAATCATCAGTTAAAATTGCTAATAATTCAGTGTGAATAAAATATATCACTGCAATCCATCAAAATCAGCGAAAATCATTTTAATGACAGCTTTTATTAAGATGCATTAAGCATTAAAAATTACAAAATTATTCATGAGAAACTGAATGAAAATTATTTATTTACGTGTGTGATTATTTATTTATATTAAAAATGTAAACGGTCTATGTTTTAATGTTAATCAAATAAAGAAAAATATTCGATTCAAGAGAATTTTAAAATTAGAATTATTTAATTTTAAGTCATTGGCTAAGTTGATTATAAAAGCATAGTTTTAAACACTATCTCCGTAGTTAAAAGTACATCGACTTTGAACTGACATAATATTCAAACTGAAAATGTTATTTTAAGCTGAATCAAACAGTTGAGGCAAGTTAAATGATTCTAAATATAAATTTATTACATTGCGTGTGTTTATTAATTGCAGATATTTTGGAAAAATAAACATTGCACAGAAAAGAACCATCAAAGTAAAATAAATAGAATTAGATAAGTTTTATTGCAAATTGAAACTAAAATTAACTAGAAATAAAACTTTATTTGTACTTAAAGTAAAACGTAATGTAACTATGTGATTTTAATTTTTCATCTGCATCAGTCAATCAATTTTGAAATCATTAATTTATTCTCAAACATTTTTAATTTCAAACTAATTGATGTACAACATGACAGTTGATCAGTAAAGCAAAATTACATAAATGGCTTTTAACTCTTGTTAAACTTTTCAAAATTCAAGCTGCCGGATTCTAAAGTTAAGATGCGTGAATAAAAATCGAAGCAAACGACAGGAATGATTATTTATCGGAGGTATATGTTGCGGGAGTGGTTAGAATGATGGTGACTTCTCAGTTGACTCGAAATTTTGGCATCGAACCAGATTTTCATCTATACTTTCGCCGTGTGACTTGCTTTTAGTTTAATTTAGATGATGCATCAGTGACGTAACGTGTTTAGAAAGATACTTGTCGTCTAGTTAAACGCCACTTGGCCGATTAGACCGTAGGTGAATTGACCTTATCGTGATAAGACTTATCGTGGAAGAACATTTGATGATTGAAACTGTCTGGAATGGTTTCTTTATCGTATATGAAATAAAATCTCAACCACTTGAAACAGTAGGCTCTTTAATAATTATTATGCCTATTTTTGTATTTAAAAATATATAAGACTCACCGTGGATGCAAAATGTAGCGCGTGAGTTGAGACGCTTTCCTCAATTGAGTATGGACTTGCAGCAAGAGCCCTACTGAGTTCTGCAGCAAGTTCTAATAAAAAATAATGTCATATGATAAACATTATTAATTAAAAAATAACGATAGTAAATTATAATATTAAATTTAAAGATATATATTTACATATAAAATTATAATGAAGATGTAAAATAATAAATAGAATTATAAGTAAAAAGTTGTTTGTTTAATAAGCACGATCCGTTTCTTAATATTTTGTATACAGTAGTTTATGAATTATTAAACTTAAAAGTCTTTTGTGACATGTGAAACTTATCTATTCAGTTTGTTGGGTCGTAGGATAATAAAATTAAAATTCAAATTAATGCAGTAAAATTTGCAATGTAAAAACGATCTATGTCTTCGTTATTTAAATATTAATTTCATCTTGGCGTCATTGTTGATAGAATCCACACTAATTAAACTGTATAAATGAAATCATAATTTAATTGGAAATCAAGTGTACTTTTAATCGATCAATTTCGTACAATTGATATCAGACTAAACTAAAATATTTAAAACTGTTTAATTATAAAATATTTAAACCTTATATTAATTATTTAAATTAACCATCTATTTACTACTTTAAATGATTTTATAAAATTCCCCATTGACATAATTCATCCATAAAATTTATGAGCCATATGTAATAAAACAATACACGTATAATATTGTTCAGCTTACGCTGTATAGTATACAAAATCATGTTTTTTGGAGACGAGCCAAATTTCATTCGGACTTTTAAATATTGATTTGTTTTCATCAAGTGACGGTAATTATTTTACAAACAACGTTTTAAAACATTTCTTCACGATGTAAAACATCTCTTTCTTTGATTGATATCGTTTATTTAATGTTTATAATATTACATAAACTACTTATTATAATCTTATATACTCTCCATGATTGATTAATTTTTTATCCATACTTTCAGAGAAAAAAAATTTTAATATTCACATTTTTATGAAATTTTGAGTATACGAAAAATTCATATTGATTTTTATTTTTCTTGTATTATGAAGAATTTCTTCAAGGTTTTAATAGATATATTACACATATTTTTTGAACATGACAAGCACAGGAGAAAATTTCATACAGATTATATCTTCTTTTTAAAAAAAGTAGGTATTAAATATTTATTAACCAGTTCATTTTGATAGCTCAGTATATACATGTCTATTTCAAATTGAAAATTGTAAATTGTTTGCAAACTTTGAAAACTGCAAACTATATAGTTTACAATAGAGCAGTTTAAACTATTTTATTGTCTTTATGATTTACTGAACATTTTACAATTATTAAATGTTCAATAAATCATAAACGATTAGCATATATCATAAATCATAAATCACTACATGTTTTAATGTATAAATAATATAATGATAAAAATACGCACAGTGATGACATCTCGAGTTTAGTTTGAGAATCTTTCTCACAATTTCTTTATATTACATTTGATAAACATCGTTTGCAGAGTTTTATCAAAAAATTTCAACATAATTTGATATAAATATCAAATTCCGTATTTTCATTAATTAAATAAAATATGTATCATTCATTTAATTAAAGAAAATCATAATTAATCAAATCAACAATGGACAAAAATAATTTCTCAATTACTTACATTACATTTGTAAACATCAGATAATTATTATACATTTTAAATATAAATAGAAAAGTTCTCTTGCTGTCAAATAATCATATCAAATAATTAATGAAATAATTAATTACAATTTATAATCTTATTTTTTTCTAAGTTTGAACATATAATTCGATTTTATGTATGAAATAATAATTAATTGAACATTCAATTACTTTTCAATTACTTCCTGAATTAAAACTTATATATTTTTCAATTTTCTCATCAATATTAACAACGGTACTTATAATTTTAGTTTGGAACATTCTTTTTTACAATATAAATACACTTGAACTACTTGAATTAATTATTTATAATAATTAATAAATATATGGCTTAATTCAGTAATGCCCTTGCCCATCCCTGAATCTAATATTAAAAAGTAATTATATAATTAATTAAAAAATCATTTAATTTTAAAAATATAAAAAGAAGAAATATACCTGTTTTTTTAGAATCACTAGATGCCATTTTCCTCTAATTAACTCATTATTTCTGAAAACAAAGTGAACATTATTTTGTGTTATATGACATATTTCAATTGTTATCAAAATTTTTTACCACATTTAAATGTATCCTCAGAGTATTAAGAGGATGTCAAAGTGCTGCTGCCACGGAGTTTTTTTTAACAATGACATATACAACAATTCCGGATTTCTATTAGCACAGTCCGATTCTTTGACATTGGGAGAATTTATTTACGTTGGTTTTATTCTTTTATATAACTCCATTTTAACGAAAACTTACCCGCCGTTTTTACTGTCACTTCGAAAACTACGGGTAATTTTTTGTAAATAATAGTAAACAAAATTATCTCATTTTAATCGGAAAATGTGTAACAAAAAGGAAAAAATCGGACTGTGCTCTTTAAAAGCTATAGTTTTGTTACAGACAAATTTTATTTGATAAATCTGTAATTTCGGTAACGTCGGTAATTGATATCCTCTTAACCGTTTCAATTTTTTATTTAGCAAATTTCAACACGCGTAATTAAAATAAAATTTATCTCAACGCAAACAATCTGTCTTTTCTTTCCAAAGATCAAAATCAACTAATTAATCTTTTATTTTGTACTTTTTTCAATTTAAGTGAACAGTAATTAAAAAATAGAAATTTAACGAATATATTTAACGTAACCTTACGGCAAGAAAAAATAAATCATAAGGTACGCTACGCGTCTATCCCGATTTAGACTATAAACAACCACCACAGTTAATGACTAGAAACCTTTTAATAGTACATTTTTCTCAAATTTCATTCATCGACGATTTTGCAACAAACAAAATCCGAGCATTTTTCTCATTTACTTTTTTTTTACTTATAAAAACCATAAATTAGTTTATTGAAATTGTCATTAATATTTCCTAAGTTTTCTTAAGTAACGTTAAGTATTGATATCTTTAGATGCAAAAATATATTTGTTAAATATAAAACCGTGTATTGTTTACAAATATTATTTTATTTATAATGTGTATTTATATAAGAAACAATGAAATTAGAATGTTTATACATATAATTGTTTACATTACATTTATAATGCAACTTTTCATTTCCATGCGAAAATTACATGATTTTAGAGTGCGAAATTTTATTTAGCAAAATCTATTTCCGACCCGAACATAGTACCGGTTTCGCGATTGGCTGGCGGGGAGATGTCTGCACGACTGGCCGCATTTTCTTCTATTTCACTGTTAATTGGGTCACTTCCGTTGTCAATTTGAAATTTTATAAAATCTGTCAATATATCCAACTATCAGAACATAAAGCTATAACAATCATTCTATTATAACAACGCGTTTCTATTCAACTGGAATCATATAACCTATTCAAAAAAGAAAACTTCGATTTCACGTGTAATTTATTTCCGCGCCGGCAGTATATTTCATTTTGAATGACATATCCCAAAATTAGTGACAATACAATGAGAATACAATTAGTTAAACTTGAATTATTCGAAGCTTTTTATATCATTTCTGTGGGTATTAATAATTCAAATGAATAACTAAATTTTACTGTTTAAGTAATAAATTTTCGTGACGTTTTGTTACTCCTTTAGCTTGCAACAATTGTTATTTGCTATTTGTTAGATTTATTCAATGGTGTTTATACACTCTAATAAGTGTGTAATTTGGCCTTCAAGCAAGCAAGCGTTATGTACTGATTCAGAGAGATGCATATCTTCAAAACTGTGCCAGAAAAGTGGCGCAGTTATTTAATAAAGCGTAAGAAATGTAACAGGTATCTCTTAAAGTGCAAACAAAAGGTTCTTCATGAATTAAATGTATTTTATTGAAACATTACACCGCTAATTTTTTAAATTTAATCCATCTTCTATTCTTTTAACAAAGCAAAATTTCTTTCAAAATATGTATAAATAAGACTTTTATTTTAGTCCTAAGTTCAGTAATTACGCATCGCAAACATAAATTATTTCAGCTCCATCTAGCTTCTTGTGACATCAGTACCTTTCATCATATAAAATGGTCGGATTTTATTTGCTTTCATTAAGTTGGTCAAGAACAACCATTGAAGACTATGAGAAATGTTAAAACGTTGAATTATATGAAAAGCGTCAAATAAATTCGCGCAAAATCGTCATGTGCGTTTGTCTTATAGCCTGTTGCTTATGACGGCATTAATCATTCCATCGAATGAAGAAGTGGTTATAAATGTCATGACGCAAACGAGAGACCTGTTATTCTGCCATCCACTTGCACTTTGTTATCATTACCTACCTCTACCCCCGCTTCTTTCTTGCAGACTCACACAATAGTGAATCCCCGTTGTTGACCCCACTTCCACTGAGAAAAGTCACAATTCGTATCTTCTCGTGGAATCCAAATCACGTGACCGCAAAGAAAGTAAAATCCAAGAATTTGTCTGCAAATGCTTTTCCAATCGTTGCGATGCAATTGCCGGCGATTCGAATAAGCACCTTTATTCGACACTTGCACAACACCAGATTCGGTCACAAGAATAGAACGATGACAAACCAGAAGTGTGCGGGGAGGAAAAAAAGGTGCGAAAAAAAGCGAATTTAAAAATAACGACTGACTTGTATGACCTTTTATGAATGAATTTTCGTGGTTCACCAAAAGTCCACAGCGGAGTTAAAGGTCAAACAACTTTTGGAGAACACTTCTTCTTGCTCTCCTTTGCTTCTGTCCTTTCTTGACTTTTTCTTGTTTCCTTTATTATTGTTTATCTCGCGGATTGATCTTTAGATATGTAATACTTGAATTGACCAGTAATCCGCGTCGGCAATTGTCCTGTTCTGCCTGTTCGTCACTTACGGCAGAACACTCGAATAAATCGAAGTCGTAAGGAGCCAGTCGACGGCTATCTCGAGACTGCTGCCAATGCCAGGCGCAAGGCGTCGCGACGCCCTCCGTCTTCGCCTCACTCGGACGATACGACGCTTCTTCTAATGGCATCGAAAGCTCAGCACAATCGACACTTGATTACCATTCGGTACGTCAGTCATTAGCATTAACACAGTCTTCTCAGAATCGTCCCATCGACTTCTTACTTTTTTTTCGTTCAAAATAATTTGGTATTAGACAGCATTTTCTTGTTGTGCTGAGTGGTCCATGAGAACACGGCGTTGAAAGATTTACAATTAAATGGATGTTTAAGAGAAAAATGATTGCGGATGTTGCTTTGTTCTCTAGTGAATGTTTATAGACAAAGCAATAAACAAATTTGTGGCGTTTAGCCAACGTGGTTAATCAGTCTGCAGATAGGAATTTTCGTGATCATTAAAATGATCTCAAAGGAATTTTATGATTTTCAATTAAACTAGTTAATTGATCATGATTTTTAGATATTTTTGTCAAAAACTTCCTTGATTAAATTAAATTAATTCAAATTAAACTTTGATTGAATTTATGATATAATTCTTGTTCCTCTTAAGAAATAATTGAACATGTAATGTAAAAATGAATGTAATAAAACATTTGTTTCATTGGTATCTTTTTCTAAAATAAAGCTTTCTACCTTGAAAATTAAAATTATAGATCAATAAATTTCACTTCTGTAATTTTTGAAAGTTATAAAAAGAACAACGAGGTGTCAGAGTTATCTTCATTCTTACATCAAATTGTTACAACTTATTCAAGACAAGTACTAATGACAAGAAAAATACTTAATTTCTTAAAGTCTTGTTAAAAAAGTTGAAGTAAAGAGAAATAATAAAAATGAGGTATATTATCGCTAAATATTTACTTTCATTAGTCTAATAACGTGAAAAGATTCAACAAGTTAAACGAAGAACTAAAAGTAGATTTTATCTGTGTATTTATAAAAGCTACTTCAGCATCTTTCCATAGTTTTACTACCAATGTTCCGGTCGAAAAACAGATCTATAATTAATTTGATACTATGTCTTCATTGCCCATTTGAAATAAAATGTAAAAATTTGCATTATAAAATATAATATGAAATGCGTTCAGATTTTAAACACTTGATAAATTACTAATTATTCTAACGTTTTCCATAAAGAAATATAGATTCTGCAGATTTATAAATCAAATTCAATGATAAAATTACTCTCACAGGAACATGTAAAATTGTGTTCAGTCAACCCAGTCGTAAAACGTCCAAACATAAGATATAAAGTGAACTTGTATTGTTCTAATAAAACGAGTTTTTTTCATTCTAATATGGTATTGTTCTAATAAAACGAGTATATATACTATAAGACTGTAAGATGTGAATTTCCAATAGTCCGCCAAGGCAAATGAACAGAGTGAAATTGGAACAGTAGGGAAAAGTCATATTTCGTTGCAGTCGGCGATTTCGACTCTTTCGAATACTTGATGTTCTAGTCATTCTATTTACGTTCACATTTACTTCCTTCTTCGACGTAGAACAACGGAGTTTTGTATGTGACTGCAGACAAAACAAACCAGTGAGCTCGTTTCAACAAACATACACGAGAAGTTATGTTTGACAAGAGAGCAAGACATACATTCATCGCAAATCCTTTCTTCGACATTTAATCTTAAACATATATGATTTAAACTAAATGCCAATAATCTTACAATCAGTAAAAAAGAACCATTTTTTTTGTTTCAAAAACATCATTCGAATTCAAACAAAGTACAGACGATTTAGAATTGTAATAATTGTACATTAAATATTTTGATTTTAAACAAATATTAGACATTTGAAATATACCGTAGAACAAAATTACATATATATTGTGTATAGTTTCAAGAAATCTATCAATGATCTAAATTACTGTAAACAGTAATAAGATATATTCACGAAGAACATCAAAGTTGTTATAATTAAATAAATAACAAATACTTGTTGTTAAAATTATTGACACTTTACAAGTTGTAAACTCGGCAATTGTTCATTGCTACGGTTATTAATATTTGTCTGTACACGGGGAGATATTCGCGTGTACTATCCTACTAATTGAGGCCAACTCTCTTTTACATTTGGCAACCTGCCACAACGCTCTGATCACGAATCAACTACGTATCCACTGTGAACATAAGTGTAATGCAAGATGTAATGTATCTTCGCTATCATTGTTTTATCATTTATTCCAGTTTCCTTCATAAACATTTTTTCTTTCGACATTCATCATTAACAAAATACATTTTCCAATCTTTAATTATATTCTCTATTTTTGTCTTGCTTTTTAATTTTATGTTTGTATGTATTTCACTTTTTAAATACACTTTTGCATTACTTCCACTCCTGTTATATTGATCTATAAATCATCAAAATTAGTATAAAGTATAAAGACAATTTTTTTAATATTATCCAATTACTTTTAATGTATTAAATTACTTTCAGTATTCCAATATTTTTCATTTGATTTGAATCTGTAATCATCAACGTTATATCTTTTGTGCTTTGAGTGTTGGAAACGAATTCTTTGATATTGAAAAATGCGTAACTGAAATAAAAATAATTGATAATTAATTAAGTTATAAGTTGAGACGTAAATGCAACGTATTATCATGAATGATAAAAATAATTAACCCGATTTCGTCACAATCTTTAGCAGCCATTTCCTCTTTCAATGGTTCAGTTACGACAATAAATTTAATATTTGGATTCACTTTGCCGGTAAGCATATCATGTAGTATCTTTCGTTCTCTAGAGTGACTTTTTTCATCAACTTCAAACTCTAACGAAACAGTACAATTAAGGATATAATAAAAAACTCTTTCAATTAAAAAAATACAAACCTTTCATTAAAACGGTTTCATTTAGAAACGCTCAAAGTATGTGCATGTTTAATCAGTTACATAAGTACACATTTTTACCTTTTTTGAAATTGTAAATAATTTCACTATTCGCTTCTTTCGGGATGGGCTGGGAATCCGTCTCCATTTCTGCTCCTTGATGACCCAAAAATTTATAATCAACAAATATACGCTGATTGTGGATGCGTACATTCAACGCTTTACTTTGAAATAATGTTAAACTGACGATGGTAATGGTTATTGAATTCTAAAGTTAGTACAAATATAATTTAATTATTTTAAATTAAATACAAATATTAATGATATTTATAATAGTAACATTTTTAGTAATTGAAAAAGTTTGCTTAACTTTTTGACCTTCTGGCTTTTTATCTGTTAAAATTAAAAATAAAAATAAACATTAATTTTTTATAATAGCGTCAACAAAATCATTAATTATAAAATCATTATTCATTTTTTATAAATATAATAAATATATAAATTATTATTTTTCGATATAAGACTTCATTACAATAAAAATTGCTTTACTTACTGGCTTTATTTAATAAACTGATCTTTTTATAACGATCCCAATTGTTGTCATTTAAAGCATTATGAAGGTCTCGAAGAGAGCTGTCCGAATCATAATCAACATATTTCTAAATTAAATAAAAATCAATAATTATATTATTATATTTCTATTTTAATGTGGCGAAAAAATGCATTTAAAAGTGTTTTTAATGAAATTACGTTATTCAACATTGCTTTAAACTCTTTCACACTGACAGAATCTGTCTCTTTAGAAACATTTTCTGTTTCTTGATTATCTTCGGGTGACTTTGATGTAGCCTTGTCATTCCTTAAAAATTAAGCAATATATTATTTGTATTTCTGATTCAAAATTAATATATATTTGTAACTCTATGAAATGCTCAAAATACTAATACTTTTTTTGAGAAACTTCATCTTCAGAATTAGTTGTGTTTTCTGATGAGTCTGATATATCTAATGATTTCTCAACCGAGAGTGTAGTAGAATCCGAAGAAGTATTTCCGTTTTCATTGATATTTTTCGGACGTATTATTTGTTGCATTAAATGTTCTACATATAATTTAAAATATATTATTTGAATCTATACTCAAAAGATAAATTATATATAAACAGTATATACCCGCGTGGAAAAGAACAGTCTGGAGAGGGTACGGATGTAGTCTGGAGAATAGTTTGACAAAGTCTAGCAAGCAGTCTGGTATTGTCTGAATAAAATCAGATAATGTCTGAATAAAGTCTGAATATGTATGGCAAGAGCTAGATACCTAAGTCTGGATACAGTCTGAATCAGGAGCGCTATGCAGACGTATCTAAACTATTATTTTGCTAACGAGTTCGGTATGATTTCTATCTGATAAAGTACGGAAAAAATCTGGAATAATCTTATCATATTCTTCTCGAATCAATTGCCCAGATCTATCCAGACAATTTTAAGTCTATTGAAATAGTATGGCGATATGGAAGTAAGTTAGGTATGGTTACGAGCTGGAAGTGTATGGCCCGAAAGTACGGCTGAGTCTGGTAATTGAAACATTCAGACAAGCAACCAGACATATCCAGACATGTGTTTTAATAAAATTAGTATGGTTTTAATCGGGCAATGGTCCGACAGTGTATGGCAATAAGACTAGAATGGTATGATAAAAAGGTATGGCTGAATGTGGATAAATATTTCACCAGACTGTATGGCTAGTATGGAACAAGTTTGGCAACGTATGGTAACAATCCGGATAAGTCTTGTTAATTAGTATGGCAATCAATCTAGCAGTGTCTGGATAAATTCCCCCAAAAAAATTCCCTAGATTCCAGCCTCCATCCAGACTAATTTTTATTTTTGTTATTTTTAAATTAAATTTCAAGCGGAACTTGAACTCCGGAGTCAGCAGTACTTATACATTACCGGACCATAGTCATTTTAAAGTAGAGCTGCAAAAAACAACAAGACAATATTAGAAATTAAAAATTCAAGACAAGACAACAGTAAAGTACTCAAGAATCTTGTCTTGTTAAGACTTCTCGAATGCATGTTACAACAAATATTTTGATAAAAATCAGAAAAAAGCATAAGTTAAAGAATATATTTATTAAAAAATATAAACGAAATCATAAGTTACATACATTTGATAATTAACTTTTGAATCTGAATTAACAACATTATTAATCTTTTCTTCAATGTCTTTTTGTAATATTTTAACAACAAAAGTGTATAATATCCGTTAAATATATAATATTCTTACAGGTTTAGTTGACTAAACGTAATAAATGTTTCATTAATTAATAGAAATTATAATCCTTTACAATTTGAACGGGCAAATATAACAAAATACGTGATTAATAATTGCTGATAGTCATATGCAAATACTTCTATTTAAATAATGTATTAATTTAAATTATTTAATATCAATTTGTATTATAATTTGTATTACAAAATCATGTAACAACTTTTTAGTAACTTAAGTGATTTAAAATTAAATCCATTTATATTACCTATTATATTTTTAAAATATAATTAAAAAATTTAATTGTAAAAGAAATTGTAAAAATCATCTTGCCATATATATCCAGACTTTATTCAGACTTAAGCATCCTGCTCTTGGCATACATGTCCAGACTTTATCCAAACATTGCCAAATTTTATCCAGACATTATCAGACCTCATGCCAGACTTTACGAAACTCTTTTCCAGACTATATCCATAATCTCTCCTGACCATTATTTATCACGCGGTAAAGAATAGTTTATGTGTTGAAATTTCACATTCTACACTGAAACGACTGTTGGCATATTATAAGTCAAGAAAAATTTCATGAATAAAAAGTCAATCGTTTTTATTTATATTTACTTAAAATTGTGTTATTATAAGACAAAAACGGTTTGACATATCATAAGTAAAAGTCGAATGAGATTTAAGGTATTGATTACTTATGTTTCTTAAAATTATAAATTCCCATATAGATCACTAACGTTTAGAATTCCTCTTTGTAAAATTAAAACTAATTCTAATTATGGTTTACTAAACGTTATAAAAAGTTCTTGTAACGTTTAAAAAAACTCTTGAAAACTGCAAAATGTTGCCCAGACAGGATTGAAAAATGGCTTTGAAGAAATTATAACAAATGTTGCTAAGACGGTTTTTCAACGTTTAGAGAACGTTGACATTTTCTATTTTGAGTATTGAAAAAGCATTCTTAAAAGAATTAATTATAATGTATTCTAAACTGCAAAATTTGCATTTTTTTTATAAAAAATTGTACCTTCAACGAATTTTTATTTTTTTTTTAGAAATAAAACTCTTTCACACTTTTATTTCAGTACAATACTTGTTTTTTTAATATTGTCTAGCTATTAACGTATTTCTTCGATTAACTTAGTCGGTTATCCTTTGCTTCGCATTCTTAACCCATGTTTCAATGATTTTTGAAATATCCTCAGACGATGACTTTGGAAATGC
>JABFPJ010000180.1:0-55340 GCA_022817425.1 Gryon sp. ZL-2020 | reverse complement strand
AAAAAAAAAAAAAAAAAAAAAAAAAAAAAAAAAAAACAAAAAAAAGCGGGAGAAAAAGAAATGAAGAGAAGACATGAAATGTGAGAGACAAATACTTCGCTGGTTTTGCATTACACGGGCTTTATGCCGACAAAATTGGTTGCAAACGCATAGCGTGATACTCGACCTCATCGGATGCTACTGGAACGAGCTTATATTGGCGTTGTAATACGTAAGTGGTACGACTCAACCATATGTGCGTCCATAATACCCCAAATTTCATTTCACCTCGGCGCGTTGTTTATAACAGTTTTCATTGTTTATCGATGAAAAACTGGTTTTCAATGCAAGTGAATTATCTAATGCGTGCAAATGGGTCGAGTGAAATAATGGCATAAACGAACTGCAAGTACTATTTTAACCGGAACATTTTTCATAAAGTTCACAATTGTTTACCACATCGTAGCTGTATTAATGTGCAAAATATTCTTGTTAAAAATACAGAACAATGCATTTTCAAAGAACAATTTTAAAACATTACTCAAAAGTTATTATTTGAAATTAATTATTATAAAACTCTTGTATTTTGACAATGGCGATAACAATTTTTTCTTACGTCCATAATGTGTAATTAATTCAACATAATATGAAATTGTTAAATATTAATGACGCAGAATAATTAACGCAGAACTCTTCGTCATTTATTATACATGTAATTAAAAAATAACATTTCACAATTTTAAACACCATTTTAAAAACAACAAAAATATAACGAAAAAATGATTTCTTTGAAATAAAATCTCGTCTATGAAAAATCGTCTCCTCGCGAAATGACAAAAAATAGTATTTTGAATAAAACATTTCAACAAGACTTTGATCACTTGGAATTTTTTTGTGCGGCGAACATTGATTACAAGCAGTGTACTTTGAAAACCTTTGTTACTGTCTCGTTGAACAAGCTGCGACTTTGAAGAAAAGACCAATCATAGTATTAAAGTGACGCAGAATGAACAAGGCCGTTTCTCCGCGGTGAAAAGTTTCGTGTCAGGTTATCTGCAACACGAATAATTTTCCCGTTAGTGGGAAGTAGAAGCACTTTGCACTTCTCAAAAGTTTGGAGGAAATTGTAGACAGTGCTGTTGCTGATGGTTAATTCGATTTATCAAGTTGGCTAATGCAGAGGTATGTATGTAATAGACGTATGCGTTAATGCCAGTCAGAGTATATATATATAATGGCTGTTTCCGTGAATAAGTTAGCGAAATTAACTGAATTTGGGTTCAAAGTGCACTAACTCAATTTCATGCTGAATTCTGACGTTTTCTTTTCAATGTCGGATAATTAAATTCCTAATGTCGCAACAGGTCAGGGGAAGTGAAAAAAAAGTACGGATTCGATCACTGCGTGCCAAGTGTACACAAAATCCAATTTCGATCTGACGCAAATCTGTCGGTTGCTGTGCAAGAATAATTGGGTTTAATTTATAAACCTCTTTTCGAAGTGCAAAAAATCGCCCTACTTAAGAAAATATAAGACGACTTGAATTCGAGCCGAAATTACGTCCTTATAGTTACTATTTGTCGACTGAGATTTATTTGCCAAATTACAAACAGATTCAAATTTGTCCAATCGAATTAATATTTCTACATTTGCAAAGAAATTTGCCGTTTGAATACAAAATAAGTAAAAATAAATAAATTACAACATTATAAATAATTTATTATAAATAAGGGCTAAACATTTTGCTTTTATATAATTCAGTTTACAAACTGACTATGAATTAAGAAAAATATGTGATTCAATAACTGTAAGTTCTTTTGATGAATTTCTACTTACAGTTTTATGCAAAACTCATTCCAATCAGACGTTTAATATTTTTCTCTCTTAATAAAAAAAGGTACACTTTTTGTTTTATACAAAATGTTTTTCATAAAAAGACGTACAAAAGCAGCGTGTTTTTTGCTCTATGATAACCTAATTGATTCGACAATTAATTTCGTTAGTTTGGTGAAATTAATCGTTAAGATATCCAGAATCGACATGCGAAGGTTTGCGAGCGCGGAAAGTAGTTTGGCTTATCACTTACGATTCAGTGCACTTGGCACTCTTCGACGTCTGATGGCAATTTAAGCGACGAGTGTCGTTTTATTGGACTGCTGAAAAATCATTCGAAAAACGAGCAAATTAAATTAATCGGCAACTGCGACATGTCGATCGATTGGTACTTGTAACATAAATGGCTAACTAAAATTAAAACGTTAATAAAAAAAAAAGAAAACTGTTTACCAACTTAACGAAAAAAATTTACATTCGAAAAAAAGACAAACTATATTTTTTTACTTTTACATTTGTTTTACCATAAAATGTACATTTCTTGAGGATTATTCAGACGGAAAACTGTCGCTGAAATTGAGGAAATTCCGGCCTATTTCAAAAAGTCATTTCTCGGATGATTTTGCGGAAGGTGTATTTATTGAAATATTAATCACGGAAGCCACAAAATGAACTCTCTCGCCAATAAAAGTTTTAATCTATCAAGTTGAAGTTGATTGCGCTGATTAATTATAATATCGCGAATTCATCAGCTTCGCCGTTTGCCATTCGTTAAAACCAAATGCGAAAAAACATAGAAAGTACAATAGACAAAATATTTGACAAAATAACTCTCTTGAAATATCACCTTTTTTCAATAAAATCAATAGATATTTTAGTTCCATTTATCGAGTTGAAATTTATACTTCTTTTCAACTAAAAACTTATCTGAATTACAACTTGATGTGACACGTTCAGTTTTGAATTTCTAGTTTACTTGAAAAGAATAAAAAGAAGAAGAAGAAGTAGAAGAAGAAAACTGAAAGATACAACTAAAAAAGGAATATCTTGAGTTTGTTCTCGACTTCTGATGTTTTGAACGCCAGGAGCGTAGTACAATATACGCTAGTGGCGGAGCAGTATGGCGAGAGTAACGTGAAAAAAAGATCGCGAGGGGAATGAAAGAAAAGTCGTCGCACATAGGCATTGATTGAACAAGACAGAAAAATGGCGGAAAGAAGTCTGAAAAAATCTGGCAAAATCTTTCGCGAACAGGAAAGACTGCGTGTAAGGAGAATGTAGGTTAATTGTGAGTATAAATAATAAATTGTAGAATCCACAGACCCTAAAAAGTATAAATACTTGATAACTTGAAACGTCAAATTTGTTCACCATTTAATGAAATCGTCACATTTGATATTCAATCTGTAGATAACAGCTTAATTAGGTGTAAAATGTGCAATGATGTTATGACATCGGATTCATAATTCTGTAAATTGAAAATCTAATCCATTGCAAATGACATTCATCTAAACTCTAAAATGATTGCATCATTTTTTTCTTTGGAATAGAATCCTAAAATTTACAAAACAATTTTTTTTATATTTCAACTTGAAATTTGTTAATCATAATACTTATCACTTTCATAACTTTAATTAAAAGTTGAATCGATGACAAAAGATTGTATCATGTGAAATACTATATTGAAGATTTTGGTTAGTGTTTAATCTCAGCTGTATTCAGCAATATTGCCTTAATGGAGACACGAAAAGCTTTAAAATTTGATCTGCAATGAAATTGATCACTTGCTTGAAAATGATAAATGATACGACGGTTCTCAAGACTTATATTTCAAATCCATTTCCTTTCGAATTGGAAGATCCACTTTTCTGGATAGCAATATTAATTAAGCCCACGAGATAAGTTGCGAACAGTTGCCAATGTCCGTCAATCGCACTGAAAGCGTTCTTATTGGTTCAGTGCTCTCGCTGAATATAGGACGACGTTGTCCCGATGAATCGACAGCTCTAAATAGTCGAATGCTAATCCTTTGCCTCACTTCTACGCTCACTTCGTTCAATACCGACAAATTGATACAGCGCAATATTGTAAATTACTATTTCCATTTAATCTCGTCATCAACCAATCTAATCAAATAATGCATTTCAAATTTTATGCATACACCCGCCAAGAGCGTGACAGAGAGTTGCAGCCTGAACGTAGCATATAATGATATTTTCGAGATGCAAAATGAATATGAAATGGATTTTTGCGTTTAAACACATGAATGCAGTTAAACTACCTTCCGATTTGGACGCAATCGCGTTTATATCGTATGTAAAAAAATGTATATATCACATGCAAAATTTACCGCGACAAAAATTTAATAGTGATTGCGTCACGTATTACATGATAGTTGAATACGCGTGTACATTTTATTTAATGACTCAAACGCTTTGCGCGTACTAGATTTTGATACGTGTCGCGGTTTGTTGCGGTCTCTTAAGAGTCGTTTTTGTATCGCGCACAAAATGCAAGCGAATTTCTCAAGATATTCTGCCTTTTTGTTGTAACTTTGTTGTAGAATTACAAATGTAACGTAATGAAGATTTTTCAAGAAACAGAAGTTTAACAAAATTATACGATGCACATTTCTTCGATGTTTTATATATCAATTATATTTACATAATTTTACTTTTCAATATAAAATATAATCCTAAATTAATTTGCTATTATTAAATATGTTTTTGTTGAATAGGTACAAAAAGAAATATTGTTTAAACATGTTTTGTTTCAAGTGACGTAAAAAATTGACATTTGTTTATAAGAACAAAGAGAAAAGATAGAAATAAATATAGACGTCAGAACTGATTCGCTCGTTTGCGACATCATTACCAATGTACGATAGGCCCTTAGATAGGTAGTCGGCGCATATTTCAACAGATTTGCGGGGGCTCTCCATGACAGGCTGAGTAATGTACTTGCGAGGCCGCGAATCGCGTTTCTCCGTAGTTTGGATCCCAGTAATAATGAAGCCCAGTATTTCCAGTGCAATAACGCCCTGACATGCAAATTCCTCGGCATATTTTTCCACGACGTTTGATCCCTGAGAAACGTTATCTTCAATTTTGTCTTTCACCACTGATCCAAAGCGCACTCTTTTTTCGGTTATTTAATTCCGGCGAATTGAAATAGTTAATACCATCGTGAAATCGTATTTAATAAATTGTTCGTTTAGACAAACATTGAAAGTAGCAAACGTATATAGTTTCATATGATAATCAAGGATAATAATTAATTTGATAAGCTGTATTTTTTTTATTTATTTGATTATATAATAGCGTTTTTGAGATAATATATAATATAATGTGACGAAATATTGGAGAAATAAGCAACATCAGGCTGTAAAGAAATGTCATATTTTTAACAAAATAATAGCGTTGGATAAACGTGTTTCTAGACTGAGTTTGATATGTTTATCGTATATTTAGACGGCATTAAGCGTTAAAGACTAAATCTTATTATTCGTATAGTGTTGAAAAATGTTTATAATTTAACAAATGTGTTTCTAGCTGGAATTTTAAACAAAGCCAAAGCAAAATTTGTTATAAATTCATTTATAAAAAATGAATTTATAACATGAATGAATGTATTTTTTTTTCTGTAACGATTACAATTATTTGTATCAGAACAATAATTCTAGAACAATAATATATATTTAAAATTATAAATTAAATAATTCTATGCTAGTTTTCTTTTGTTATAATATCGATGTCTCTCGAATAATATATAAAGAAATTTCAACCGTAAACCAAGATTGAAAAACAACATATATAACAGTAAAAACACGAGGTAAAGTTTCAAAAGAATATTTTTACAAAACATATTCATACGAAGTTTGTATTACAAAATAACATAGAAGCAAACTATATTTGAACTAAAACATGTGTAGAATTTTGAAAATTGAATTATTCATTCAACAATGATTTTATATTCTATGACGTGTAAGTTTATTTATCAGAATTTCTAGAAGCTTCACGCTAAAAAAAACATTAAAAATCAATAATCTTTAATTTATGATATCGGATTTGTGAGTGAAATATTTTAAACGTAAATTCAGTTAAACACTAAGTACCAAGTTTGTACAATGGCCGAACTTTGGAATTAGTTAAAGACACAATATATACAAAGATAAACACAGTTAAATTTCATTTGAGCAAGATGGAGTGATATCGTGATCTTGGAATAACCGATCCGGATTATTATATCTGCAGAAACGAGAAGCTTTCAAAGATTGTCGTGTCAAGGGGTCGTAATATCGATTGGACGAAGAAAAAAGTTTCTCGTCGATATTACAGATTACCATCTTGTGCTTTAACATGGATATCGTTGCCAGGTCTTGTGAATGGCACTCGGTCGTAACGTGAGATTGAAAAATACGATTACAAGTCGGAGGTGTTTGAGTGTGTGTATGTGACATTGGATGGTTAACACAAGTTTGCGTTAGAAAAAAGCTGGGTAGCAGTGCGACGTAATATGGAACATTAGAAAGGATCTCATAATTTGGACAGAAAAGGCAAAAATCCTCATTGTGGAAACGAACAATGAATTTGTTCGAACATCCGTATTCAAAACCGCAGGTGCAAACAAAAATGTTTCTTTTCAGTCAGACCTTAAAGATAAAGTGCCTTCGAATGTTCATCAACGAATGAATGGGATTCGTTAACGGATTCATTATCATGATAAGTAGATGAGAAAACTACTCGCAGTTTCTATCCCCTAAGCCATTTTGTCTTCAGTTTTAATTATCGTTTGAAATTCTGTTTTGTTTCCGTACGCCGCAATTAATCTTATTTGACGTATGGAATATCTTTCGTATTGGCAAAGATAGTCGTCGGTGCAAAAATTTTTTCGGTTTTTTGCAAGTCACTACAATTGATGGAAATTCTTCGGCAAGTTCAGCTACGTGGGCACAAAATTCCTTTATGCTTGCGTCGCTGATGTTGACGGCAAGCAAATTAAATAATCATTTATTGTTGCTCCACGGGGTTTGGGAATCGATTCAGAGGTTTCTTACGAAACGCACGCTACTGTTGGGAACAAAGTCGTTTCATCGCAAAAAGATTTTAAATAGACGAGCCACTGACAGTTTGAAATCATTTTTATGCTGTGAATAATATGGAAAAGACGTACTTCATATTTAGATTCAGTAATAACGTTATAAATGTATTCATTGTGAAAAATCTTATTTGATTAGATTAAATCAAAAGAATAATTTACTTCAAATTTTACTTTGAATATTAAGTTTACATTTGCAGTGAAAATCAGATGACATTAATGGCATTTGTATATAAATACAACCGATCACGGAATTGTCAGGATATCATTAGTAACTGAATAATCACAAGTCACTAAAATGACATTCAGAATTATATCATTCAAGCTACCCAGAAATTCAGCCATCTAGAAAGACTAATTTGATACACTCTAGTCATCCAGAGATAACTGGATGACTGAATTAGACAATGAACGAATGACAACGTTATTGGATATTTAGATATATTGATATTTCAGTGTGCTTAGTAAATTGGAAATCGGATAACTTGATCACATCGAATCGTCAAAATGCACACAAAAAAACTCATCTCCAATGTGACTTGCATAAGTTTCTAATTTTAACTTTTAATACATGGAATCAGAATAACAATTATTATTAAAAGAAACTGAAACACACTTCAGAATTGTTCATGCATTTTACTGTTCGTACAATAATCGTTTTATTTAACGTTAATTCAAAAAGTACCATTTGTGGTATGTTCCAATATTCTTCCTTCCAAAGTATAACATTTTGTGTTTTTACGATGTCTTCATTTATTTAATCGCAAAGTCGAAATGAAATCATTATATTATTAACAAATTCAGAACCACTTTTTCTCGTAACGATTAGATTAACTGCAACTCATTTTCAATTTTAATTCAACAAATGTAATCAAACGAGACGAAGTTTTGTTTCAATTTTTTTCAGGCCGCGTTGGTAATGGCAATAATACCGAGTGTGCCTTAATCAAATTTCCGCATCCGAAATAGCTCAGCGAACAAAGTGCAGCAAGTGCACTGCGCGGGGTTAATTCGACTATACAAAATCAATAACGCAAGCGATTAAACGAAATCCGTAACATTTTAGGATAATCGATATCAATAACTTGATAATTTAATGGTGCAATTACGAGCACCTGACAGTCACTGTGGTCATTGTCTTTTGTACGTGAATATAATGACGAAGATGAGTGCTAAGGTATTAGACATTACACAAACTTACAGAACTTTACCATATAGGTATGTTATAAATCCACACACGACGGAAAACTGAAAAACTAATAATTGCTGTCGTGAATGTTGTCGCGACACAGATGAGCATTTACTTGAGGTTTCGAGCAATGCATAATCCGGAGATCGGAATAAATTAAAAATTTCACTGTGATTGCGGGTGAAAAGCATGGTAGGATCAAACGGTACACGAAACAATGCGAAACGTTTTTTTGCGCTTTCAGGGCCGAAACGACTTCGTTTACAAAACACATCAAAAGCTGCTGAGCGTGACTGAAAGATGAGGCAAAACTTTTCACGAATTATTTCAACAAAAGCTTTTAAAAAAGCTCTCTACGCGCACGCGTTTTTCCATAATTAAACAACATCAGACTATAATTAAGGTCAACTGTGTTAATGAAAATCTTGTTTTTATTTATCTTTTTTTTATTTAGAAAGTGATATAGTGAGAAAGATGTATAGCAAACAAAACGTAGTATAAATATTGCATATCATACATTCATGCATTAAAGCTTAAAATGTCTTTCTGTGTAGAATAGTGTTAAGTTTGCAGCCATGACGCGAAATTTAACGCCAAAGTAATGAATCTTTAATTAGTTGACATTGTCGAGCAAGTTAGTTAGCAAGCCGTTTAATGGACCGAGGCAAAAAGGAAGGGTAGCTATGCGTAATCCGTCTACATAGGAAGATTGCAAGCTGTCCAATGTTTCTACGTGATTTGCCGATAGAGAGTTGATACTTCGATACAAACTTGACACAGAATTAACAAACAATTCTAGGAATACCTGTGTGAAGTACATTGATTTTGTTTCAATTTCTAAACGGACTGAAAATCAACATAGACGCTAAATAAAAATTTAATAAAAATTACTATGCCATTTAGTAATCGGAGGATAACTCGACATCAATGTAAAAAATATCATAAAATAATATAAAAATTATAAAATTTTTACTATACCATAAAGTTGTACATTAAAATATAATTTTTGAGATAGTCAAATTGACTTCAGATTCATAAATGGTATAGTAATTTTTATTAGAATTTACAATAATTTTTATTAGACTTTTATTTAGCGTGTAAAGCACTTCAATTTATAAAACTATATTCATAAATTGTATAATTTATAACAATCATGAACGATAATATTAAAAAAAACGTTGAACAATAATTTTAAATTTCATAACCCATTAGGACAATAGAATGTAATGTAACCGTTTTAGAAAATGACTAAAATCATAAAAATGAAATATAATGATTTTTATATTATGATATGGCTTTTTCGATTTTAGTCGACAAAATGTGTTGAAAACTACTTTGTTTTTTTTTTATTCTTTATGAACTATGATCATTGCTTCTTATAAGGGAGTTTACTTTCATTAGAACATTTCTATACAACTCGCGTGCGAAATAATGAGATCGTCGTCGGAAAAGAAAATATTATACAAGGCCGTGAGACGAAAATAGTCCTCAGCACTGGCTGTGAATATTTTATCGTCTCATTGATTTATAGAAATAGGGGAAAATTTTTAGTTAGCTTCTTATCAAAAAAAATCAGAACACATCTGTTTGACTTTTTTTGTGGTAAATCGAAACGAAAATTAATGTTTCGATTTGATCAAACTTAATTTCACATTTACGTCTTTTAAAGTGGAATCTAAAAATATTTTATTATTTTGTCCATTTTAATCAATTTATTTCAACAGTTCTATGGGTATTAGGTAAGCAATTTAATACTTTATTATTTATGGACAAAAGTTAAAAGTAAAGGAAAAAAATAAAATATGTACAGACAGGAAAAGTTGAGTAATAAATTACATCTTTTTCAAAACGGCTGAAGTGTTGAATAACAATAGATATAAATTTCAAATCGCTGAGTTTTTTAGGACAATATATTGATTGCTTATGGATATTTCACGCAAAAATAATATTAATAAATAAAATAATAAATATTATGAACAGATCCATAAATTAACTTTTTTCTATAACTTTTACCTGAGTGTCACAGTTCAATAAAATATACATGCAATGAAATTTGTAAATACAAAGTATAAAAGGAATCTCATTCATCTCTTGTAATACTTTTCAACTTGTTTTCAGTTCTGCTGAGTTTTTTTTTCATTTTATTATGAATATTCTAAGAATGTGAATACGCAAAGAAGAACAGCGTATTGAAAAACTTTCAATGCGCTGAATATAATAAATTGAATTATGAATTGTTCTCAAATTGTTTTAAGGAAAAATTGAAATTTTTTCATTCGTAATTCCTTGTGTAGTTGTTTTTGTACATATTACTTTTTAATATTCATTCAGTATACTTGCACGTAAGATGAACAAAGTATTCGACATCATGCTTACCTGAAACAAAAGAAATCATACTAATTAATATTTGCATTTTTTATATAGATACAATTTTAAAAATAATGTTTCTATGATTTGTAAACAGCAATTTAAATTTGAAATATTTTTCATATAAAATTTATTATTAAATAAATTGGATGATTAAAACTGGGAAATCTTATTCTATTGTTAATTTAAAAGATAAATATAAATCAATGAAAGACAAAATAATACATAAAATCAGAAATTAAATAAATAAATAAAAAGAAAAAAAACTTGACGAAAGTATGAGATTTGAAGTTTATCATTATTTTTAATTTCCTGTAATATCTTAGACTATTCAATTAATTGATATTAAGAAAATATTCACTTTATTATTAGTACTAATTATATTTCTACATTTAAATCCTGAAATAATAATTTCTTTTAACGAATATTATTATTGTTGTTTTTTATTATTATTTTTTTATATTATTCATGCAATGAAAATAGACAATCCGATTAGCTTTGAATCAATCACTTGGAAATACATCGGACCAGGTTAAATTTACAGACAATATAGATAAGAAGCTTTTCTATTGAGCGAAATAATACTGTTTTAATAATCCATGACTTTGCATATCGCTAATCTCATTGCGAGTTGCTAATGAAAATGATTGCGAACTAATTAAACATCGCCACTGCGTAAACTTTAAAGCGAATTTTAATGCATGTAAAGTTATTAACTTTGTGCAAGGAATTGCAATGCTTAACCACACTGCGGCAAGAAAATTAGTAATTGAAGGAAAGATAAAAGCATCGTAATGGTACTTTTTGTGTGTATTTAAGCGATAAAAACGTACATTAATAGCAAAGTTTTCAATTAGTCAAACATAAAAATAATCCCCAAACTTCCTCACATTTGAAAATTAAGTCATTATTAATTATCATTTAATTTATTCATTATTTATTAAATCATTATTTACGAATTCTTACTTGAGACAAAATCTTTCATCTAAGCTTTGACTAAAAAAATATTCTTTTTGTACCTTTTATTGTAGTTGTGCTTAAATAATAAATAAAAGATGAAATCAAAAAAAGGCACATAAAAAAATTGTCTAAAATATACTTTTGATCACGTTTCTGCTTTTACAGCTGTGCTACAAAGACAAATGGTTGCAGAAAGTTACAATAAATAATTCGAAGTAGATGAGAAGTTGCCACATGTTTCGAGGACGCGTCGTGCACATCACGATCTTTGCTCAACAGTGACATAAAAAAAGTGAGCTCTTCGAGAAAAGTCGTGAGGCGGGGTCGAAGGATTTATCACAGTACTTTAGAAACCTTTATTTATCCTTTTAGAAGGTACATTTCGCTTCGTTATCGTAAGAGGATAAGACGCATACCAAAAGTATGAATGACTAAAATGTCTTAACATGTGTTTCGAATCTCTGTTCAATGATTTTACAACTTTTGATTATCCAAAAATATGACCAACCTAATCACCATTCCATGATTCAAAATTAAAAAAACGCGTTAATTAAATAGTACATTAATTACGTAAAATTAATCATGGTATTTACTAAAGTAAGCAAAGCTTGACTTATAATTTCAGTTAGACAATAATTGAAACGAATGGAAGAAAGTGAATAGGTGAAAAATGATGATAATTATCAGTGGTCATGTAAACTCAAACATTATTCTAATTATTTGTAACTCTTCAAATTCATAATTTAAAAAATCATCAACTTTGTAATTAATTATTTACCCATATAGTCTAATTTTAGTAATGGTTTGCATTGTGCCATATTTTTGCCTTTGTCGTTGAAAATGTCTTTTGTACAATTTTTTGTTCTACTCATGTACCGGCATTTATAAATAATTAATGATTATTTCATCCAAATACTATAAATTTGTTTGATTATAAAATAAAACGTGTGTTAAAGGATAATTAAATACAAATTAATTATACGTTTTATAAATAATCTTAAATCCAAATTTTTCTCGTTACTGGATTTTTCGTAAAAATTACGAAACGTTTTTCATTGTCATCATTATTACTACATTCATTGCATCTTACTTTGATCAAAGACTTTGAAGAGCTTTTTTCATAATGAACATTAACAATGAATTTTTATGAAAAAAACTGCCTCTAGCCGACAACAACAATTTAACTCAGCCCAAGGTATTGTGCCGAAAACAATAATTTCGCAATGACCTCTACATCGAATAAAAACAACGCGGTTTTACGACGAATGTTAAACCCTTTGACCACGCTATTCAACAGAAACTTTATCCGGAGAAAACGTTTGCAAAGGCATTATACAAAAGAAGGTATACAAAAGCTCATGATTTTTTGCACCATCGTTATATAAGGCAACAAGCGTACATCCAAAGAATAAATACGCGACATATATAATCATAATTTGACTTCCGAATCACAATCATTTTTAGAAGATAGTAACTTTTTACCACCTACATTATATAGTTTATGATGAAACTATGTGAAACTACAAATTAGTTTAATAATGAATTATAATAAATATCATAAAACAATATATATTTTCATATATTTTATATTATTGTAATATATTTATCTATACTTTAATGCTGGAATTCGATAACAAATCAGCGTTATTTCGAAGAAAAATGATAGTCGTTAATTTGGAATGTCTGTAATACTTACTGAAGTACATGAAATACGAAATAAAATTACTGCAAATATTTGCACGAAATCGCAGCAATATAACATAATACAGAACTGTCCAGTAAATGACACAATTGCAATAATATTGATGTCTGTTTGCAGTATATTGAACCTTGAATGCTTTTTATTTCTATTTTAATTTACTAAGCAATATATTGTTTTTTCGTTAAACTCATCGGGTGAAATACGTGACACCTTCCTTGAGATAAATGGCTTATTTTTGAGGAAAAAGTTTGACAGTCGTTTTAAACTAGAAAGTTCTAAGTTCAGAGTAAAAAAAAGAGATGATAAAATTGATAAAGTTTCATTTTTATAGAAACAATTTGTTGTCCTTTTGTCCCTTGGCTCACTGAACTGCGAATAATTTTTCTTTCACTTATAACAATTAAAGTTTTCTGCATTCATCAAATAAGATACGCTTGAATACGTTGAAGATAATTCGTTTGCAACATGTATGTTATATCCAAAGTACACAAACTAAGTTACGCAAGTTTGATTGATAGTGAATGCCAAACTTATTTGATAAAATTAATATTTCTAATAACCAAATATCAATGATAATTCAACAGTCTATCGAAAACTTTTAATTCTTTATTTAATACAACATTTTTTAATAGATTAAGTATGTTTAATAGTATAAAAATGAAAATAATATGTTATTAATTATACAAATAGAAGATGCAAAAGAAGAAGGTTGAATTTCACAGTTCTTTTTCTGACTTAAAGGTTACAATTTGCTTTATGAACTTAAGATATTTTTCACCCCGAAGTCTGCAAGATCCCAACGAGCAGACAGTGTGGTAACTTTTTCGAGATACAGAAATGATATTAACTTTTATGCACGACTTCTGGCAAATTTCTCGCCTCTTAATAATTGTCTAATAGAATATTGAAAGAGCCGATTTACCTTAATGAACTGAGTTTTCATTAAATTCTCAAATCTTTCGTCGTAAGAATTATAGTTCAGCGAAAAGATTTTAATTTGCTAATTTTTATTCACGTTTGTTGAATCTGTTTTACAACGTAACCAAGAATTCTTAATCCTGTTGAATATTATACGAGATGTAACATTAAAGAAGCTTTTTAGTTTGAAAAAATAAATGTTATAGGATCAGCTTATTATTTGAAAATCTACATTGAAATATATATAAAGACAACTGCAAAGTTATATATAAGAGGGATTTATTATTGATGAGTCAAGTTCGAAACGACTATTGGAATAGATCAGCGCGAATGATAATATAAAGATACACGACTTATGCAATCGGGATGAAGACGTGAAAGTTATTTAACAAATAAAAAAAAAATTCTTAAAATACTAAAAAAATACCTTTTTTAGTATTCATTTAAGATTTTATTTTATAGTAATCTCTTAAAATTTCCTAATAACGTTTACTTCGTAAACATAATTCATTTATACCAAGTACGTACTGTATTTCGAGTGCAATTATTTTGGTAGATTCTAAATTTTGAATATCAATTTGTAAACAAAATTATTAATTGCCTGTTACAGGTATACTAGACTAAATCAATAGTCTTGTTACAGAATATGTCCCCAATGTAATAGTTTGTAGTATGAGGAAATTTGATTACGGTTTGTTTATCAATTCCTTTTAAAGTTGATAAAAGCAGCTCCTAGCAATTAGTATTAATCGATTAACACTTCATTAAGTTTAAAACTTAATTAAGATTTAAGTTAAATACTTAATTTGAGTATTCCATTTTATATCGAACACGATTCTTTCAAATTTTTTGATTTTATAGAATGAGTTTGGATATAAAATTTTATGGTACGTTTTATAACTTTAAGAAAAATGTTATTCAAAACTAATGAATAAAGTTTTACATGATGTCATAAAAGAAAAATTGAATTTCTCACAAATTTTGAACAAATCCTACTTTAATTGAACATTTTTTATAATTCCCCGAAATCATGAATGAGTTTCAGATGAATATAATGCTGCAATGTTTTATTTCTTAAAATTAAAAAAGAAATAATTAAAAAAATATGAATAAACATATGCAAATTCATTAAAAGCATTTTAAATTACCCAAACAAGTCCAAAAACAAAAAAAAACACACGCAATATTTATAATAAAAAGTATTTCGCCATTAAATGTTGCTCGAGTAATATACAAAGTTTTACTCTGTATAAAACTTAATATAACTTTGCAACAGAATTCCATATACGATAGCTGCATATTTTTTATACACTAAAAATGCTGTAAATCTAAAAACCTTCATCTATCCTCTTGGTTTTAACTTTACCATTTTAACAAAATATAAATTAAAAAAATCTCTTTTAAAAATTGTGTGTCCATTTTGAAATGACGTATTAACTCCTGAACATGCTTATTCGACCTCAAGTGGTTTGTGTGGATACACGAGCACATTCAGTGCGACAGCCATGAACAATGCGAAACTTGCATTCCAACCTTACCCACCTTCTTGATGCGGTGTCGATGATAATGACTCGGTTTTGGCGTCTCTACGCAAGTGACAAATATGTGTTCGGATGTTGCGCCTCCGGAAGTGGGCGTGTTGGATCGCGAGGGACGCGACGTCGTTGGGGGCTGCTGTTGCTGTCGTGGTGGTTGTTGCGCCGGCAGCTGGGGCGACTGCGGCCTCTGCGATGCCTCGTGGCACCGACAAATCCCGCTTCCGGAGGCAGCGGTGCCGCGGCCGCCTCCGGAAGCACTGCTTAAAGCCGCCGCAGTCAGCTTGCTGGCGTAATAGTACATCGCACACATTTATCCGACGAGAGTTTAACACCACGGCCCGAACGCCACCTCACACCAGTCATCACTGACGATGGCGATGAACCGGTCGTTTAGCTGCCTATGCAGCCGTCGTCTCGCGATCTCCACGAGTCGACGCTGGATCTCAGCTCAAAGAACCTCTTGCTGAGGTTCTAACTTAATAATAACCCTCGAAGTTTTGTATCCCAACCTCGGGGACAACTTTTTTCTCTTAACGCTGGATACAACTTTTAACTCTTCAATGCGAGGAAACAATTATGAAGTAAATCTTCGGTTGCTACACATATATTAAGAAATATATACTTTAAGTATATTTAGTTCATTTAATTGATTAAATTCCGTTATCAAATTCGGGCAGAAAACGTTCAAGAAAGACCACGACTTTTTTTGGTGATTGCAATGTATAAACAAGATAATATATACATATCGTAATGTTATTATAGACAAGCTTTGAACAGTTATATCAACATTAATGAAATATAGAATATTTCTGAGAAAAACAGTTGATGTTAAATTTATCTTCTTTACATATGCAATAGCCATCATGTTTACAAATAGTAAAATTGTTGAATTTAATGTTTATATGTAATAATGTTAATATGTACATAATTTTTTTATAAATAAGCTTTGAACAGCTACATTAATGTTAATGAAATATAGAATATTTCTTACAAAGACAGTCGATGTAAAATTTATCTTATTTATATATGCGACATCCATCGTGTTTATACAAACAGTAAAATTGTTTTATTTACAAACACACAAATTGCTTTGGGAAATGATAAACAAAACATTAGAAACCAAAATAAAAAAAATATTTTGATTTTTACGACCAAATAAATTAAAAATGTTGTAACATTTAACAACTTTTCCATTGAAAAGTGCTTCGATGCATTTGTAAAGTCCTGTACAATTGAACAATTCGCCGTCCTAATCATATATGGACCCGATTTTTCAGCCGGTCGAAACGTGCGTTAATTTTCCCGTGACACTTTTATACGTAAACGGACCTCACAATTTTTGTCTACGATTCGCTAAATTTTTACGGACAGATACGTTGGATTTACGTGCATTGTAACCGGGACTCGATGTCGCTCTAGCGAATAAATAAATGCGACCATCTGCAGATACAGCGCGCGAACGCACTTTTTTGCCAGCCCATTGATGAAGAAATAACGCATACGTGTATAGCTAAAACATATCCTTTGTTTCTGCGTTGTAAACAACCCTTAACATGAGGCCATTAAAATGAATTAAGTGGGATCGATAAATTTCATCGACCGATATTCATCGTTGAAATTGAGTACATGCCGATACAGGTTTTTAAGTGTCTGTGTGATAATATAGGGTGATGATACTGGGTATCATAAGCGTTATAAAAATGGCTCTAAAATGGTCCACTCAAATTTCTATTTAGTTTTATTTGATACCATTTGAATGTCGGCGTAAATAATGCAATTAATTTTGCCGCATTTTCACATCAACGCTGTGAATTTAAAGGCACTCGACTTTTACGATTTTTGATCTTTTGTTTTATAATAGAAAAAAAAGTAAAACATTATGTAAAGAGATGCGATAAATATGGAAATGACTCGGTGGGTGTAAAAAGATGATCGGTTTAGAGTGATAAAATTTACATGAAAGTAAAACAAAAAATGATCTTCCAAATATATGCTAATATTATTTAAAAGCATATGTATATTTTAGTTCTATTTTTTCCTGATTAAGTTTATCGAGCATTTTTACAATTTCAAATAAAAACATGGCAACATTTAAAAAGAATCTGAACAGACATTAATAATTCATGTACGTTTATAATGAAAATATGTATATACATCTTAAACTAGATTCCTCGTGTTTGATAATATACTCTAGAAATCAATATGTACTTTATACTATGCCAAAAATCACGTAAATGGAGCAGATAAGAATTGATTTCATTTCAGATCTATGAATGATGTAAAATTTATAGCTCATAATTGTCTACGAAAAATGCAATATTGCGAGTTATGTTACGAAATACAAAATTTCAGCTAAAAAATAAAAGTTCTTTATATTAATCTACATGTTGATACAGTATGAGCAACTTGGTAAACAAAACTATAAATCTTTTGAGCAAATATTTGGCTTGATGAGACCGAAGGACCGTATCTGTCCATTCATTTGAAAAATCGTATTTGCAAAAATACAGACAAATTATGTCGAAACGAAAGTTTAATTAATAAATAATATCGAAAACAGCGGGGACTAATAACCGCACTGAAACAGATATCCATTAATCTCACGGTCAATATTACAACTGACAGAATATGCTGGATAAATATGATAAATCGCCATAAAATACGACATCTCGGAGTGCACTGGTGCTTTTTAATGGTGTAATTAATTGTGCAAACAATTTCATTATTCTGACGAAATGATGTTTCAGTAGGGGATTTTTGTTAAAAAATGTGTCTACACTACCCATTTTTCAAAGAAAACCACGTTTGTTAATTACACGTTACTTCGTTGACACCGATATTTCTAACTTTGTCTAACATTATAGGTTAAATCTTGTCACTAAATAACTGCTTTTTTGTGGTATAATAGTGCATTTTAGTATGTCGTGATGTGAAATTTGATCTCATAATAATTCGAGAATGTTTGTGGAAGAAAAAAAGAATGAAGAGAAGATATTTTTCTTTAACATTTCTCTACTTATGCTTCTGGACCACTTTAAGACAGTCGTTAACTTTCATATTGCTCGCGTATATTAACCTGCTCCGAACTGTTCATATCGTGAGACGGGGGCTCCACGTATAATGCATCACACAATTTTCCGAGTGAAACTAACCAAGCTCCCGTATAATTTGCATAATTCAGCTGTAAAACCAAAGTTCATAGAAATAAATTGCCCGGACCTTCTGTCTCATCATTTAGCGCGGCCTGCAACCTGTCGGGACCAATGTTGTCAGTTTATTCATTTTTGTTGACTATATGATTATTTTTATACCGAAGAAACGTGTGCAATATTGTTTATTAAATATTTAAGAAAAGATTCAAATAAATATATTTTGAATGCAATAAACTGTTATTAAGAATAAATTAAAAACTATACAATTACCAAAGAATCGTAAACAATTTTATTCTTTGGAGTTATCTAATTATCTCAAGTTTCGTTGTGAAAAGATGATTTGTTAAAATATACATTTTCAGGGTATTCAAGTTTTAAGTGTAATAAACTAAAAACTTAGCTTTATACTAAAGAAAACGTTTAATATTTTACATTTCTATTTAAGATTTAGTATTATGATTATTTGTCTTAATCTCCGAAAAGCTTGGTCTTTCTAGTGCTGAAATATGTGCAAACTGTTTCTGTGTGCAGTCAAAGTAAAATGTTGAGTTAGTAAAGTTACTTCTTTAGAGAAATGTGTTTTAGATGAACTATTAATGCTGTCATTCTACAGTCTCATTAGTTTATAATGAAAATTTAAAACAGGGTCATGATTTTCATCTAGATTTTACTGCAAAGCAACTTAAATGATGATTTATATATTTCATCACAAATAAAATTGGGTGTAAATCAGAGTGCGAAGTTGTTTTTGGAGGTTCTTTTTTAATTTCATATGTCTTGATTAAAAAAAATATGTATAAATATTTTGTAATGTAATAATAATATTTTTTTATAAAGTTTATTTTTATACTCAGTTTTAATGTTTCATTTTCTTAATAATTTAGAGAACATTGTGTATTCAACAGTGCATTACAGATTACATGAGATGAATTGGGAAACCGTTTGTAACCTCGCGGTTACAAACCTGGCCTACGGCTCCACTCGAGAAATGGATTTCCGATCATCTCTCGTCTTATATAATATACTTTATTCTTTATTTGTTCAATGAAAAGAAAAAAAAATTATATTTTAAATATATGTTTGAAATATATATTTTTGAAAATATAATTAAAAATATATTTGCAAAATAGTATATGCAAAAATATATTAATATACAAAAACATATACTTGAAATATATAAATTATCCCTAGGAGAAATTCAAAAAGGCTTGCCTAGTTAAAAAGCGGGCCCTGGATTGGTAAAGTCCGGGTTCGCCTCGTTACGGGTAAGCCTGGACTGGGCCAATGTTGGATAATTCGTTGCAGGGTTGGAAGGTAGGGCCAATATAGGGCCTAAAAATGGCTATATTCAGCATACCCAATAAGGGTATGAAACGCCTACCCACACATTCCCTGTATAGGGTTTTATGGGCAAGCCAAATTAGTCTCATATATATACTATAGTAGACTTAAGTTGATGTTTACAAAAAATTTTATTAGAAGTCTTCGTAGCTCAGTGTGTAAGATGTTTAACTTTCACGTTCAGGTCTTGGGTTTGATTCTCCATAATGCATTTTTGAACAAATATTTTATACAAATGTTGACTAAACGTAGGTTTGCCTACTGAGGCTTAATTAGGCCAACATTGGATTTCATCAAATATCTCATACCAGGGAAACCTCGTTAGGCCCATATTAGGAATACCTAACTAGGTAATTTATAGGTTAGCGTTTCAAACTAAAGTGGGTCCCTCAAAAATCCGCATAGGGTCAATGTTGGTCCAATCTTAGAACAGGGTATGCCCAAAAAGAACCCAGGTTCAGCCAAGTGCAAAATTCTACTAAAGATTTTTAAGCTTCTATTTTCATATTTCAATAACTTTATCAATAATTACTCAATAATTTTATCTCCACCACTTGCAAAATTGTAAAATTTCCTGGTATGTTAATTTTCTTGAGACTAATTATATTACATATGTTCATATGAATATACGCTAAATAAATGTTACGAATGTAACTAATAAACATTGCCCATAGCAAAATTAGAATATTAGATTATTTTCGACAACCGATCAATTGCAAAATAAACGCAACTGAGTGAGGACATACAGTAAGTTACTACGTTCGTCGTGCACTTCCCTTTTTGACATTCATCTATCGTGGTTAGATGAATATTGAAATTCATTGCATAAATAGGCAGCGGAGCGTAATAATTAACCATTGAATTGCCAGCAAATGTGTATTTATGTGCCGGGTGTTCACGTATGCTACGACATCAGCGGCTATTTATAGTCCCAGTAACTAATATTCCGTTTGTTTGTTGTGCATTAAATTCATCTAATTACTTAGTACGAATTAGTATACCTAGCATCGACAATTGATTTCGCAAGCAAAATATACAAGCCATACTTATCTACCAGAAATTACTATAAGGATAATGGCATCCATCATTGTGTGCGTTTACAGTAACCGCGCCTGTTTAAAATATCATTTTTCTTTCATAAATTCAATTTTTACGTCGCAACAATAATAACTTTATGAATACGTTCATTCAATAAAGAAACTGCTTTCCATATTCTCATATAGACCATAAAGACCACACGTACATCACTGCACATCGGATGATTACGTGGATTAATTATGATATAATGTTGTAGGCGAAGCTTATCACAGAAGTCAAGAATCCGTGTAATCTTGTTAATCTTCAGGTAATAATGACCGTAAGAATGAATTTGGATTACACATGTAAAGCAAAATTGCGCGTGTTCTCATCTAATAAATACAAAGTGCAGAAATAAAATAGCGACGAAATATTTGGTGTCCAACAATAATCGCAAAAATGCGATATTCATTTTGCCATTAGAACGAGAAGAAAAGCGATTTTAGTGAACGGCAAATACCATTCTAGGATGGAATTAACAATTTACGGGTATTACTATATGTACGTACAAATGGATAATACATTTTACATGTAATTCGTCAATAATGATACTTTAATGTAAAAAGTTATTAACGAAATTCACTTTTGGTTCGTACATTTATGATCGATTTGCATGTTTTGACCCTACGCAAAATAACAAGCCATGAAAAAATTCCGTCTGCAATTGGAAACGGGTAAAATAAAGGAAACGAAGCAGAAATTAATTTTCAGTAATTAGAATTTTATGGAATAAAATGTAGGTGTGTGTTTGTATTTGGGAATGTGAACGTTCTTTTTTTATTTGTTTGCAAGAGCGGTTTCTTAAATTTTTGAGTGTATTTGTGATAAACATTTAGGCGGTAAAGAAAAACCACGAATTCCAGCCAGAAGCTTAATTAAATTCGCCCATCCCTTGCACTTTTTCAAGGCAAGCTTGCACGTTGGCACTTCGATAAGCCTCTACCACACCTTTAATATCATACATATTCGTGCGCGCCTGTGCACTGGAGGTTTCTTCAAGTTGATGAAATACCGAACGAACCGGTGTGTTTTGGAGGCGGTTCGAAAAATGAAGGAGATGGGAAGTTATGGAAAGTGTTCATGCTGTTGGAAAAACGACCAACATATTGTTCAACCAAAGCGCCACTCGACGACTAATTAATGCGCAAATAAAATTAAGATGCAGCAATTTAAGTCTTTAGTTAACATGCATACAATCTTTCGTGTTCAAATTTTGCATCTTTAAAATAACTAGAGCTGAGAAGATCAGATTTTACAGATTAAAAGTGTAACACATTTTGGTATTAAAATATTTATACACTCCTAAAAATGTATATTCATTTGCTATTTTACAGCTGATAAAACATTTTTTTACTTCATGCAATTTTGGTAATATGTTTTTATTACTTCAAAATGTTATTACAAGTTTTGATTAAAAAATATTATTAACGTATTTTTTTCTATGAGAATTGCATGAATATAATATAAATAAACAGCACTATGTTTTGATTTATTTATAACAAATTTCGAGATCTCTTTAAAGTGTGAAAACACGCAAATAAAATCATTAAAAAAGTACAACTTGTAACGAAATTAATTGAAACACCTGTTTCATATTTTTATTCGCTTACAATGTTCTACTAAATTTAATTAAGGTGTTTTAAACAGCTAATGGATGATGAAATGTTAGCTATAGTCTTTGTTATAATTATTGATAGAATTTGCAAGAATTTTTGTTCATTACGCAAATATTAACTAACAAAGCGCGATTCACTTTTATTCATTACATTACGAGTTTCAAACCATGACTTTTGTTTGCCATGTTAAATCGGTTGAGTGAATATTGTCTAATTTAATAAAAGTTCATTTCTCACTTTTTTAAAACGTTATACATTTTATTTTTCCTACATTAACGTACTCACTTATTCTCGTGTTTCATTATCAATTTTTGAACAAGAAATTGTTCAAACATTTTTCTATCTAATTTGTCATCAACATTTTTCAACATTGACTCAATGTTTTGTAAGAATATTTATCAATCGCACTTTGAAATTCTCATCTGAATGAACACTTCATTAGGAAAATAAAGTGTGTCAGATTAATTAATCGATTAGCTAAAGTTCATAAGAAGAAAAATCAAACAAAATTAAAAATTTACAGTCGAGCAATCGCCAAAGTGAAACGAAAAAGCGTAACTCAGCGGCATATTGGCGAGACAATGAGTATCGACAATAGCTTGTCGCGTTTGAACGAGATTCGTGGATGGAATTGGTAAGCACGTCGAGTCGAGTACGGAGCTGCTTGATTGAGGCAAGAGAAGGGGGTAGGGCGACTTAGTTTCATTGGGGTCGCAATGAGTGGCGAGAATATGAGTAGCGAAGCGTTTTCGAGTGGTTGAATTGGACGCCGAAGTTGAAACAGGGAGGGTGTGTTGGAGTGCGCCACACTCGGAACGCCGTTCCCTGTAACACACTACTCTAATTTCCCCGTAGGTCCTCGACATCGAGGAATGCAATTCATATCGCTCGATTTTAAATTTCAAGCCCAACAATCGTCCAAATGCGAGATTACCTCTAATTACAAAAATAAGTGAATTACAATAATAAGTGAATTAATTGTAGCCCATTTTTTTAAACAACTAAATTAATTTCGCCGACAATTTAAAAGTGTTGTTTCAATTTGATATTTCTTTTTTTACAAAAATTATTATTAATTCTCTTTACTTAAAACAACAAATTTCAGATTTGGCATTAAGAAAAAATATTTTTAAAATGTTGCATAAGAAATGATGTGAGAAAAAAATGAAAATATTTTTTCTCCACTCAAAATATGAAAATAATTTGTCTTCGACCAGAATCCGTTGCTATGTAAAATATAGCTTTGTTATTACTTATCTTTACCACATTGCAGAGTATTTAAAATATTTTTAATCAACAATTAAATTTATTTAAGATATATTACACTTACATTATTTTTTAATTTATTTGACAAGGCGGATTATGCCATTCACTAATGTAAAAGTATTAAAAATACACAATTTCATTTCCGTGTTAGTTCATTGCTTAACCTGTCACCCGTTGTCGACTTGACATTATCGAGTCTACAAAGGACTACAACTTGCAATTGGTCAATTCGCGTCACGTGGAGCGCTTACACAGGCAAACAAACATTTTCCCCCTTTCTGTTCGCCAAGATTATTGAAGCTTTAAGCGTCTGAATGAGTTAAAGTGGCCTTTGGGTTCAAAGTTCATGTTCAGTAGCAAAGGTAGTTGAAAAGGATTATATTTATATTGAAAAATGAATTTACTTTGATCATTCTTATTGTAGAAGGAAGTGTTAAAGGCAACTGACTCCGATCATCTAAGTCAATATTGAAGTTTCTATTCTGTTTGAAAGTCAAACTTATATTTAACGTATTTCATTCTAGCGCGTTGTAAGGCGCACATTTTTCTGACTTATCTTGCAAAGCTGTATGAGAAGAATAAAAATATATTTCACGCTTGTTTTACAACTCTGTATAACCTCTTCAAAAATTCTATTTATATATTATTATTATATATTATTATCAGAATTATTATTATTTATTATTTATTTAATTATTATTAAAACGTAATATTATTAACAGAACCAATTAACAAACTTTTTTCCCAAAAGAAAGTTATTAAAAACATGAAATTAATTTACAAAATTACATTAAATATAAAAAAAAGAGAAAGCACACTAAATATGAAAAGTATAAAAAGTAATCATATGGTACATGTGTATTTGTAGGTCGCTTGAAAATACTTGACGCCTTTCAAATGTGTATGTTCTGTCAAATGAAATACATAAACGTGGGATTTGAATTGTGCGGTACGTCGACTCTTGTTTGCCTTAATATCTGATGTGAGAAAGTTCCCTCTTTGAGAAGTGAGACGCAGTCTTTCGCAGAGGGTACAAAATCGATGACTGCGGAAATGTTTGTCGAGTGCGCTGGGAGAATGCAGCGTAGACGAACCTATTCAGAGGGCGTCGGTGGTTTGCTGAAGACTAGTAACACCACCTGATACGACAATGCACGTTGGAAAACCTCATCATTAGTATGCTGATGATTCTCGTTATCACCCATATTCTAACCCGAATCCGCCAAAAGAGAGTCCAATCTCATCAGAATTACTATATCCAAGCTCGGAAATCCCGTATGATAACGAGACCAGTTTTCCATACTTCCGTATAAAAATTGCTTCATTCAACGCCAATCATCAACTTATTGTTTTTTTTCCGTTTAATGGTTTTTGAAAAATTAAAATTTCAATTTCATATAATCAAATTAACGCCAAACATAAAATCAAATTATCTCCAAAAAAACTGAACAACAAAGAGAGATAATTAAACATTTTGTAGGTAAAATGAATATGTTGACATATTATTAAATAATACGTGATAGAAGTGTCGGAAAATTGTGATTGAGTAAAAGGGGGATAAATCAGTTGATATAGAGAATTTTATAATAAAAATATTGCTATATTTACAGATGACGTTTAATTTGCAAAATGTGAATCATTATTTTCGCACACAACTGTAGTAATTAATTTTGTCATGACATTTTAAGCTTTCCGATTAATTTCAACAAAAATATATGACTTTTTGTAACCATGTTTAATAACACAATGTAAACACGCGATATGAAATCCGGCGTGTTACAAATACGACATAATCAAAAATTATAGTGACACAGAGAAGTTTGTAATCAAACAAAGTACAGACAAAAAAAGTGTTGATATTAATCAACTGATAACTAAAGAGTAATTTTGGATATTTTCAATAATTCTCTTATTTGCAGTCAGGAAGAATTATAACAAGAGAAAAATAATAAAGAAGAAAAAAAGACAGAGAGAGAATAATGTAAAACATGCCTGGCTTTTTGAGCGAACGAAAAATGGGTGACAGCGACGAATGGGGTTACTCAGGGACAGGTTAGAGGGCGGACAGAGGCGCGTGCTACGCATACAAAGCGATGTACTACGAGTCGTGCTTCGCTAGTATCGCGTGCTGTTGTTCATCTATCAAAGAAATCAGTGAATTAAACCAGTTTCGTTTCAGCGTTTATCTCACATGATTCAATGAAAAATTATTTGCCAAGTCGCGAAACAGAAGTTTACAAAAGCAATAATAGTACGAAAAAAACAACACGATGTAACACTTTTTTAAATGAAATAAAAGCAAGCGAAGAATACAAAACAAGACGGAAAATAATAAAAGCAAACAATTTTTGAATGTAAAATTTTGTTAGATAATATAAATTATGATAATAAACATGCGGTATTTAATTTTAGATAAATAATAACTAAGAAATACAATTGAACAAATAACGATCAAAGTACATTTAGAAATTGTACACTAAAAAAAATAAATAGTTTCATTCCAAGTATATTATATACTTGACTTGTACATGCTTGAACTAAGTATATTTTACTTGAATCAAGTATATTTTGTATGCACCTTGGGAGCGGACAAAAGTGGAATTAACCACGCCCTAGGACGGTAAAAATCTCGGACTACGCCCTCGAGCATTTTACCGTCCTAGGGCGGTAAGTTCCACCTTACCGTCCGCTCCCTCGGTCTACAAAATAGGATACCAGTCTCGGGCGCAGTGGCGCCCTCAGCAGTAATATACTATTACTTGAACTAATTCGATATAATATTTGAATTTACAATAAATATATATTTTGCTTTAAGCGTCTACCAAATTGATTGAAAGAATAATTACATAATTTCAATCATAATTATGTTTTATAATATAAGACCGGCAAAATATATTTTACCGTTTGCGTCAAATATAGCTGCTAAAAATATTAAGTTGGCATTACAGCAGCAGTATTGCGTTGGATAAGGTAGCGGCTTTCTACTCGCGAGGTCTTTGGTTCAATTCCCGATCATGGCGCTTGGCTTTTAATATTATATTTAATTAATTTTTAGTGATTTTGCAGCCCAAATATAATCATTGTATTTAAAGTAATGAATTATATAATAAAATATATAAATATTAGATGAATGTTTACAAACATCATAAATAATAAAACAAAACATGAAAAGCAGTGTTGTGAGTTTGTATTCGTATTCAAATATATGTATTGTTGACATTAAATAAAAGAAAAAGCAAGAAAATAAAACAAATAATTAAATAAAATAATTGAAAATATATTTTAATACTCTCAAAATATTTCTATACTTGATTCATGTAAACAACGAATTACTTCAGTTGATGTTTTTGATTCTTTTTCCGACAATATTTACATTTCATTTAATCTTAAATATACTTGATTGAAGTATATACAAGTTTAATTAAAGAAGAATTGTGAGTGTATTGAAGAATAATAATGGATTTTGCCAATCCAGAAATATTGTTAAATGTATTTGACGCTTTTTTCTACTTAATTCAAGTAAAATCTACTTGATTCAACGTAGTATTTTTTTAGTGTAGTTAAATTTATTAACAATAAAACACGGTAAAAGTAATAATATAAATATCAATGTGTTGCGTATCTTGAGGCTAATCTGTGACTTGAATTTTTGTATAATTTACCATTGTTTTATACAATTTATTTACAATAATATTTTTCGATGCAATGGTTTGTTTATTAAACACAAAAATGCGTCTATTCATACATAATGCGCTAAATGAAAGTTTCTTTTGATGAATGTGAACATCGTAATTCAATGCTTTATACATTCATTTTTAAGTGCAATTGAATTTTGAACTTCAATTAAGAAACTCATTTACGTAAATTTCATAGCGAGATACAACGATGCCGAAATATGCCAAGGCAAGTTAAGTTAGGGATGAGGTGCTTCTGTTGAAATTGAATCATAGGCTTCCTGCATTGAGTCGACGCCACAGGCCAAGAGCTTGATAGGATTGAGAGCATATCAATGAACAGGTCAACAAAGTACAACAACAAGATACGAAAAGTAACTTGAGATTAAGTTTGCAGTAAATTAAGAATGCAGATTAATCTTGTCGTAAGCGTATTGATGCATAATTTCATTCACGATAGAATTCCATTCATATTGCAAATTTTTATTATCAATATTGATATTCCAACGAATCGTTTAACGAATGTACACACTGCGACTGATTTTATGTCGACATTCTTGGAACAGACGCGAAATAATATCTGTTCAACAAAAAGACATCGTTTGCCAGACAACTTTTTTCATCGTAAAGTCAGTCGTTTATGTTTAAAAAGACAAAAAGAGATGCAAAAAGTGAAATGACTATCGCAAAAATATACTTTAATGTTTTCGAGTTTTGCCGTCGAGTTTATCTCATCACATGCAGATATTACATTTTCGATCTCAATGAAGAACAAATAACTCAACCAATTAATTTGTCTTGTTTGTAACCAAGTTTTTAAGTATGGTTAAACTATTTTGCTTTCAGTTTGTTTTTATTTCATTGATAGTGAAAAGCATAATTTACTTAAAGAGATTTCTGAAATACATTCTGACGATTTGCGTAATCCAATGATATAACTCAAAACTTGAATGTTTATTTATTCTAACGAAAATTTTATATGAAACTAATTTTGAAATAGGCGATCTGTAATGTAAATAAGAATGATTTGCATGAATAATGAGATTTTCTCAATGAATATGAATGCATTTGTTTGAACATAAAGACAGACGTCAAATTAATTATGCAAAAAATATGTACCAAAATGATAGAATACATAAGCACTTTTTAACATATTTATTGTTTTATTAGTAGAAAACGTGAATACTCTTATTTAATGAATTTACATTCGTCGAAGATTCGATCGTAATATTTGAAACTCAAATGTGAAATAGTAGTTTACATACACAGCTTTATTTGCAATGGTTATGAGTCGGACTTGGAACAATGTTCAAATACAATACAGAGGAAGCAACATCGCATCATAATTACAATAGTTTTTGTCGTAACTTAGAGACATTATTTGCGTTCAAATAACTGAATTTTGTATTGTGTTTTGCATACCTGTTTCTTTTTTGTTGTTGTCAGTACAAGTTATATATGTCAATTTTATATTGTAATACTTTTATCTGCAACGGGGAAATGCAAAATGTAAAGTAATTATAACAGAAAATTGATGGACGAAAAAACTTGTAGGTAAATTATCATATTAGCTTAGGTCGCTCAATGAAATATTATCGACGAAATATTTTCTCGGAAAATAATCTCACTGAGTCGTTCACGTGAACGAACTTTGACAATGAATATGTATAAGAGTGCTCGATGACGAAATTTATTTTCTATTAAATGTTCATCAATTATTTAAATTTCGACACTGATGAAAATTCCCTAGCTTATCAATATTGGCAAACTAATATTAACTTTGGTTATGTTTTCATTTACCTCACATTTTATTATATTCATCCTGACTTATATACTCTTTATTTTTTTAATTAACTTAATACAATTTTTTATATTATCTTACTATTATGTTATCAAATGATTTTCAATTCAATATACCATTTGTACTAATAATTCCTACAATCATTTTCCTGATGAAACAAGATCAAAGGTATTTTATTGATGAGCGTAACTGGATGTTTAGCGTCATAATCTCTAAAGCAATTTTTCGTAAATCTCTTTGATTTTCGATAATCAATATTAAATTTACAAATATTATCCACAAACACACGGGAAATATGCGATTGGATAACGTTTCCAAGAGCTGAACTTGTTGCTTACGTTGGAATTCATGTCCTGGAAACAATCCAAAGTCCGCACGAACGCGAATAGTCTATTGGATCAGACCCGATTTTCTCGAAATGCTCGCGTCCACGCGGTAAACAGAGTAATGCAGCGGCCCCATCCCAAATATAATAGCGTTATACACATCATTCGACAAACGGTGTTCCAAAACCCCTGCTGATATTTGATTTAGTTGATTGCATAGAATGTTTGCGAGACTCATGAAATTTATTACCAACATATGTTCGTAAATGGGACACATTTTTACTTATTGCTTTTCAAGTTTCAATGACAAACCGTCATAGAAATCCACAATTATGAATGTAATGCAATTTTCCTTTCATTTCAAATCTGCGTGTTTCACAGCATTTAATTTATTTCTAAATTGTATTTAAACGGCTTAAATATTGAACGTGATTTTGTATGTTGTCCTTTGTTGAATTGCATATAATTTGAAGTTCATCAGGCAGACTATGTTCCCACAATTAGTAATACGAATTTAAAGACCTGAGAAGTGAGAAAATAAACACCGCTTTGACAAGACGAATTTCCTGTTTTGATTTATGCACTTTGACCTTGTTTCTAGTCACGTCGTGCTAACTTTGCTCTTCATCATTATTCGTTGTCAAATGTTTAATCAATCCTTTGAGAATTTACATTATTTTAAGAATTTTTATGTTAAATAATATTTCATTTAAGTTGATCGCCAAATATTATATAAATAATGTTTTTACAAAAATGTTTTATAACAATTAAAGCTGCTTTATAAATATCATTCTATTATTTTGTTCTATGATATTAAATAAATATTTCGTATATATTTGTAATTGATAATGTTATCAACTGTAACTATAAACTGTCTATAATTCACTGCAAGAGTAATTACAGTGGAATACATTTTTACTTTTAATTGTTCAACTATTTCATTGTTATCTTAATCTTTAGCGCAAATATTAAGGAGCTTTAGTTAATCAGTTTGCACACATTTCCATTATTTTAAAACGAAAATTACATAGGGAAATACTCTCGTCTATTTGAGTTCAGATTGCAAAATGAAAATCGTTTTTTATTACTGTACAAATAAGCGTAAAATTACGTGACAAAATATCACTTCTAAAAATTACCTTGAAATATTTACAAATATTATTTTTATTAATAAATAAAGTAGTTTATTTTTCAACTTACAATAGACAGATCATAATTTACAACAACAGATTGAAATATGAAAGCCGGTTGATATCAATCATTTGAAAAAAAAAATTGTTGCTTCCTTCTGAGAATAAGTTGGATCAATAGCGGCTTATACAAACGTTAGCTTTAATGTTGCTTTTTTGAAATATGCCTGTACAATTTGTCAACGCGGTAAATATCTTGGCGCGCTATGTCAAGGACTTTCGCTTGGATTTGTGCTTGGCCTGCGCTTTACGGTTTACGGTGTCAAAAGCCTTGGCTGGACTGGTAAGCCTCAATAGATATGTACGCTTGAGTTGCCTGCGAGCGCTCACTTGCAGTGATTCAAACTACGCCGTGTCAGACGGCAATGAGAAGAGCGTGCTACTTGCTACTACTGAAATTTCAGACATCAAAACATTAAGTTTGACCTAATGTATACGAATTGAAACCCGCTTTCATATGTACCACAAATTAATTGGTTTCTAACGAGTATCAGCTTCTCAAAGCATATATCGCCTTTGAAACAAAGCAGTAAGATTATTGTACAAACTGTATTTAACCGTTTAAATATATCGACTGCATTACATTGACTAGTCGCACGGAAAAAAATATATATCAAAATGTACGTTGAATATATACATTTATATTTAAAACTTATAATTTTTAAATTTCAAAATATATTTGATATTTATTTTTATATCAATTTTGTAAAGATATTCATACTTATATATTTCGCAATATATTATTTTCCGTTATTATTGTTTGCACTAACATTCGGCTTTTACTTTCACTTCTTTAAACAAAACTAACCCGAAAAATGCTCAAGAAAAAATTGTCTAAAAATAGAGACACAGTGATATTATTTAAATTATTGAATCATTTTGTAACCATAGTGTAATAGGATTATTTGTTTGGACTGCAAATAACATGAAGCTGTTTCATTTAATGTTGAAAAACAGACACACAAAATAACGTGTGTTGTAACGAGAAGATGCGGTTTAAAGAAACAGGAGAAAAGCTGAAGGTTATTGAATCACGTAACCTGTTTACGCTTGGCGCGTAATGGTTGACCTATCTTATTTTCTTATCTTGTGGCACAATTGAAAATTCAAAAAACAGTTTCGCTAATTAATTAAAAATTGTACACACAAAACCCTTACTTCGCTTTTGTACTTCTTTCCTCATTTTTATGAACTAACAATAATCTGACTTTTTAAATTAATAATTTCTTGTTTTTGAATTTATTGTTAGTACCGTTCAGTCGTATAATTAATTAAATAAAATGGTTTTCGAGTGGCAATTAAATATTTTTGAAAATTAATATAATCGCAGGATATTAAAAAAAGCTCGAATTAAAAAAGTTTGAATAAAAGACAGAACAATTGCCGTATAGTACTTGTGTATTCCATGTATTTAACCAATTTGTTTGAAAAATTTACTTCGTTATTGCTAAAATCAAATTCATTATAGAATATTAATGAATATTTATTGATTTATTGATTCTAAAAACTGAGTATTATTACGAAATACATTTAATTTTGTATGAAAACGAAAATATTTGGCATTTTAGCATCATTTAATTATGGCAAAAAAATGTATAACAGTTTAAAAGATATTTTTTTTAATGATAAAAAGTTGAATGTTGATTTTTTTCTTAAACCAAAGTAATATTCAATTAATTTACATAATATTTATGACTCTAAAGAAGATGCAGCGTATTGAAACGTCAGATACGTCAGAGTATAATGAAAAAGTGATAGTTGAAGGAGTATAGAAAATCGAGCTATCAATGGCGGAACGTCTATAAGATCCGTAATATTTGCATCCAATTCAACTCTGCCGGCCGGGTTTGCATAAATGTATGTTGGATGTATGTGTGGGTAGTTTTGAATGCGTGTGTCATGCGGGGTAACATTCGAATTCTTTGGGGATACGCAAATGTCATTACTTTCAGAGCTCGTTCAAACCACATTCGAATCAGACAAAAATTGTAGAATACATAAATACATTTCGGTTAACCGAATCCTAGTTTTATTACTCTTTCAATGTCTTCCACTACTTTTATTTTTGTTTTAACAAAATAACAGTATAGACAAAGGCTTCTTGCGAAAACAAAAATTCAATAACATGACATTCATTGTGTCAGAATTGTAAATAAACAAACAAATAAAATTACATCGATCTCACAATTGTAAACAAATAAAATTACATCGATCTTAAAATTGTAAACAAACAAATACAATTATCATGATTACTTGTTTTTGTTTGTCAATAGAATTTCGAGAAAACGAATGTATACAATTACAAAAGACAACAAAAAACAATCTAGTCGAAGTGATAGACTGGACTCAAACTCCAAACAATACAAACAAGTTAAGATTCGTAGGTGACCCCGTTCGTCTGTCAACAATATTCTTGACCTAAAGTCTGTGGTTGGTATTTCTTAACTGGAAAACATACTATTTGTGGTGCTTGTGTACGTCACGTTAAAATATTGATACATTTACTAGCGTGATATGAAAGAGTTCAGATAAATTGTTATGAGTGAATTTTTCTAATTAAAGCTGATCATCTGAGTGAAATTGCGAAAAATGTATAGATTAAAGTTATTTTTGCTAGAAAGTACTTGTGTTTACGTAACAAGTAGAACGACCTAAATAATAATTTTCAACCTAATTTACCTATTCCTCTTAACACAACCTACATCAAAGCCCGCGTTCCACTTTTAACGCGTCCCTTTTGAAAAAAAAGGGAAAAACGGCCTCGCAGTATGCGGAATCATGAAATATGAGAAACCGAATCAGCGAGCGAGTGATCGATGTTGCAGTCGAACGTTCGTCCGACCCATTTTACTTCTCAGCCGAGGCGCAGTGAAAAGAGTCGCGAAAAAAGAATCGACCTCGCAAATTAACAAGTAGTCGAAATTCGAACTCAAAGAGCGTCCATTTGCCGGCAAACTCGAAATTCAATTACCTTTGAAGTCGCGTTTGCGTGCATTTCGGGCAGGGAAAGATTTCTTCGATAACAAGTCAAAATGATTTGGATGCAAAAAAGTAACTGAGAGTCGTATGTGAATCAAGTATGAAGAATGATGTGACTTATGATCAAAGTTTAAATACGTCTTAAAAGTATTAAAAAATTTTCAGAGCGAGAAGGAAATTCCGCGGACGTTTTCTTTGTCGATAGCTGGGAAAAGATAAATAAGGTTTGACCGAAGAGTGGCGGCGTATTGTTGAGAGTTCGAGCCAAAGAAAAGAGAAGTTGTTTCTCGAGCTGTGCAGACTGCATTTCAAGCAGGTCAGGCAACTCTTAGTACGTTGACTGTTGGTGTTGCCAAGATATTAAGGCGACGAGATTTGGTCATTTCTTTACCACTATCCAAATTCCCGAAACTTTTTCTCTCCTTACTATTTATTTGTATATTTAACTTAATAGCATTCTTCTCAACATTTTTATATAAATGATTTTACCTGAAGTTCATCTTAAAAGTAAAAATAAAAGAAACCTACTCTGTGTCAATAGTTTCTCTGAATGTTAAGTTGACTCATTATTATGGCAAAATATTTGGAATTCAAAAATATGTCTTTCTGTTTAAGATCCGAAGAATAGTCTGATATAACTCGAACAACATTTTTCTAGTTCGTCAAATATTGTGAAACGACCCGTGAAAAGTGTCTTTGAAGCATGCTGCAGTTAAATTTCACTCAAAAAAACTTGATAAAAAGGCCTGCGAAATGTTATACCAGTAAAATAATTTTCAATTGACGAATAAATATATTTAAAATTTTTTTTTTGGTCAATGCTGAGTCCAATAGTGATGAACCGATTGAGTGATTGCGATTCGATACGATGGTCCAACTATGCTAAACTAACACGGTCTGAGGGCTGATGTGTCAGTATTTACTGACGGCTTTTTTGTGGATTTCCGACGGCTGTATTTTTCACTGCAATTTATTTTGATTCAACCAATTCTGCAGTTTGAACTATTGGCAAATCAAACGGCATTTAGATAACCAATCGTCAAGGCGGAAACGATTCTTAACAGTTGTAACAGTGGCGGCAAAACAAGTCGTTACCAACCGCACGATCCCCTTTTGACGGACAAATAATGGCCAACGAAATTGGACTTGTCAGATATTCTTGTACTCGGGAAAATTCGTTTCGTGAAAAAGCTTTCGTTTCACGTATGAATAAGTAATGGTTACCTATTGTTTTCAGATTGTACTCCCAAAATACGTAATCTGATTGGCAAAAATACATCTTAGATGTATTTCTGCCTTTTCAGACTTATTGCTTATATTGTACAAAATTGACTATGATGAATAAATAAGTCCCATTTAATATAGTTTGTGAAATGTTTCAGATGATTTTGAAAAATGATTTCGAAGATGAAAAAGTATTTCGAATTATGAGAAATTGTTTGAAAAATGGGTCAAACGGCCGGAACAAATGCGATCGAGAGCAAATTAAACAAGGCCGTGTACAGGCCGACTTCCTCATTAACGATCTCCGCTTTGACTCATCCTGTCCGGTTCTTCGATTGACAACTCTGTAAATGAATCGAATGTATCGAAAATTCACTCCGATTCGCTGACGCGTCGACTATGTTTATTCATTGAAAGACTTTCGATTTAATTCCCATGGTCTTTCTTTTACATTTTCTACCAGATGGAATTTCCATTTGCTTTATGCAATTTTATACAAGTTATTAGATTTCAGATTAATCTTTAATAAATTCAGATTCATAATGCAATCACATCACAAATCCATTTCACTCACTTTTCTTATTTCAATTAATAATTTCACTTTACAATATAAAAATATTTCATTGCTTTTTATATATATATGATATTTTTTTTCAATATTCTTCTTTGCTCATTTTTGCAAAACACTGTCACTAGTTTTGAACTTCGCGCCGCGATTTTCACACTTGTCAACGGATCTCGTTATTTGGTCGTTCCGAGGGCGAGACGGCACTGAGCTAGGTGATTCCGGCTTGGAGGGGTGTCACCCTCGCGCGATATTCTCGCTATATATTGCGCATGCGTCAATTTTCTGCGCGCGTGCACTGCCACGGGTAGCGCGCGACTTGCCTTACGAGATTGCCGAAAAACCGACGCCCAACGTCGTCGCGACGCCCACCGATGCGTTCAAATAACGTAGCACCATATTGTGCACCGCTTTTGCTTATTAAGCATCACTCGGCGTCATTTTGCGCATCATCTCACGTTATCGAAGCTATGTTGATAAAGTAAGGCAATGTTATAGTCGTTGGGAATTAATGAGGGATGATGAAGTGAAAAATTCCCTACTAAGAGTCGCTATTAAAACGCAAATTTAGTTGTGGTTTTAGCAAATGATATTGTTGGATAACTTGCGTCATTATGACACTTATGATTGTAGTAATAAATTAGTACAAATCTTGGGAAGTTCAGATGATACATTGTAAATAAAACTTACTAATTAACAAATCGAAAATAAGATTAGATTTTAAGTAACAGAGAAATATGGATCATTAATCGTCATAATCTGTCATCCTTGGACGTATTACAGGGAATTTTAAAAGGAATATGTATTTAGCGATTTTAAGAGTCGTAACACGTTTCAATGGTTAAACATATTGACCCAATTTGTATATCAAATGCATAGATATTACATTAATTAGATTCTCTGATATCGAATTTAATAACAAATTAATAATGTTAATGATGACCAAGAAATTCAAATAATTAGTGTCTTGAACGAGATTTTCATTACTTATTCAATCATTATAAAAGTTTAATAAAAATCATTTTGATTGTTTTGACACAGTTTTTGTACTTTAGCATGTACTTGTCTGGTTTTATAAATAGCAAGTTGCTTTTAGATCGTTAAAATATTTATAAATAAATAGGTTGTAAATATGACTTTATTTAAAATTTATATTATATTTATTTATATTTTTAATAGTATAATATATAACATAATATATCTTTATTTCCAAATGTTGAATTCAGGGAATTCATCATTCGAGATTCAAGATTTATGTAATGACAAATATTATATAAAATTGTATTATATAGATTACATGGAAAAGTGCAATTTTGCATTTGATGATATATTTTGTATCTATATTTCTTACATAACATATATTCTTGTTCTAATAAAGATCTATATTTCAAAAAACAGAAAAGCTTTTAAGAGGAACAAGCAATTCATTCGCTTCCTGATATATATTAAAACAAGTACAATAAAACATTCCAATCAGTACATTTCATCGAAAGTAATTGTATATTTTTAAACAAAATATCACACAACATTGTGAATTTTTAATTGAATTTGAATTGAAAAAAAAAAAACAAATTTATGAAACTTTTAAATTATAGTTTCGATTTTATCGTAAACTACAACATATTAAAATGTTTATAAGACACTAAAAATTTGATATTTGAAATAAGTCTAAGCATAATATTAATTAATTTCGATTACATGCATTATTTATTTTTTCTAGTTAGTTTGATAAAACGTTTTGTTAATTTAAGAATTTGAGAAGATTTTAAATGCACACAGTATAACCAAACAATGATAGATATGATGGCAATACATAATCATGTAAATTTATTTCGCAAATAATAATGTTATCTCAATCTTTTGTGAAATAGTAAACTGTGAAAATGAAGTCTGATATCATTGATACAACAGTAAATTGACATTGAAATGCATCGAAATGCTTACTTCGTTTGCGTGTACAAAAATTTTTGGCTCAAAAAACCTACTTAAAGAATCAATACGCCGATACTAGCGCTTTTCACATTTCTTTATACTCTCACGATAACGTCACGTTAAAATAGATAGAAAAGTAAACCAATTTTATATTACTCATAAATTTTATTTTCGCGTAAAGCGAAGGCAGATATCATGTGTTCTCATGAAATTATGTCTGGGTATCATCAATTGTTACGATTTTCGTATGCATACATCATACGTAAACAATTTTATGCTTCAAATATTAAATACCAGAATTCTAATTTGATAACTGGAAAAAGGGGCAACAATTTTCACATATAAATTCTATGATTCCTCATGCATGTATTTTGATAATAATATAAATATATAAAAAAATACATGTTATGCTTCTTCTCTGATAAAATATTCGTACTAAAAATATATTTAGTGTGTAGTAATAAACGTTTTCTGAAAATATTGATAATATTAATTCTGTGACTATATAATTTTGCAATTAATAATTTTGCTCATGGCAATATATTCATTAATAATAATTACTATTGTAATTGCTTTGAATTAGATGTATTGTAATTCTATTTTTCAGTTAAAACTAATGAGAAACATGTCAATTTCATTAATTTATATTTATATTATATTATATTTCAATCTCTTTGTATAATCAAAACTAATCAAAACTTCATTTATATCTATAAACTATTCCATTACTATGTAGTTGAGTTCGAGGCATTCATTATATTTTACAATAAAACTCACTGCAATATTCTTCCGATATTATAGCTGTATATAAACAATTAATTGAAATTCTTCCGGCTAAATTCTTAATTGCGATAATTTAATAAGAAAAGTTTTGAAGCGAACGGAAGAGTCACAGTCATGTTTATCAGGTTTTAATGTCTACATTTTTACTTTGCAATATATTAACTGAAAATGAGCTATTTTTACAAATAAATCATATACTTTAAAACATTGCAAGATATACTTAAAAATAATTTAAATTCAAATGTTATGATATTATATAATTAAATTGACGCAGTTAACAAAATACTCTGTTTATCTTGTTATATTCGTGACACTTTCACTTTAACTTCAACTTCAACTTGCATACCACTTGTGACCTTATAAGTGGATACTTGCAAGTACACATGGCAATGACATCGTAGATAATGATGTACTTTTATAAACTTATTATTTATTATACATACTCGTGATATGAAAGAAGAGTTTTGATAATGACATGACAAAGCAGCATAACAGACGCGGTTTTGCACTACACGCAATTTTAAGCATAACCAATTCTTCGGTATTCGGCTCGTTTATGATTTTATTGTCGATAACGTCGTTCAGTAATTTCGAACACGCGCATTCGGCTTTTACTTGATGACACCACGGCTAAATGTTCATTCATGTGATTATGCGTTAAATTTTACGATGCATCGGTAATACTTAGTCAATATGATAATAAAGACCAAGTGTGCGGGCATTTTGCTACTTTTGCGGCGACACTGCGGAATTCAAAACAATATGGTCATTTTATGTTAATATTTTGCAATAAGAAAACTACCCATTATCGATTAAATGTTATGTAGTTAAAGTTAAAATTTCTTTGCAATCTAATTTTCGAATTAAACATTATTTCACATTTTTCTTCTTATTGTCTCTTTCATTTGGTCTGTGCTCGTCTGAACTTTTATTAATTAAATTCACTGAAAGTAAAGTTCAAAGGTTGATCATGCAAAATCAATACCAGTTATTTATTTATTAATGGTCGGTATTTTAAAATAGAAGATAAGTTGAAAATATGTATAACTTTTTTTTGCAAAGAAAAGTAACATATTTCTTAATACTACATGATATTCGATGAGTTGTTAAAATAGTCTCTGGATATATCCAAAGTTAATTTTGAAAACTTTGACATTTTTCTAATGTTATGGACTATATTCATTCACTTTTAAATTCATATTCTTTATAATTATTATTAATATTAATATACTAATAGGAAATTTAATAAATAAATAAAAAAAAAGAAATTAATTATAAGTTGTTTTTTTTCTGTTATTCTCGAGTATAAATTTTGAATATTTTCATTTCTATATTTTGAAGTTATACGGACAAAGAACAACGTATTATTATAACATTTTGAAAACATTTTAATTGTCTTTCAATTCGTCTACCAAGACGGAAAATAAAATAACGTTATACAATTCAGCAAAGTCGTTGTTATGCAAATGTGTTTTCGCGAGTTAATTTGAGGGCACGGTGAATAGGACTGACGGAATTTCGGAAAGTTTGTACTGAAAGTGGAATGAGTTTCGGAAGTAAAATTATTTGCCACAATTTCAACTGGACCACAACCGCTTCTCTAATTGGCCGCACATTTGGTTATTAACTAATGTTTCTATCCAATAATGTGAATTTGTCGCGTCTACGTAATAATTTCATTCACGACAGTGACTGTTTGGTAGCATTCAATGTTTTACCAAAAGCATTTGAAAAGTTTCACAAAATGCTTGTTTTGTCTAAACACAGTCGAAATTCGTACGACAAGATGATATTTTTTTATAACATTCTGCCAATCAAAGTATTTTATTTATCTTTCATTCGTCACGTTGTATTACTCTAAAAATAACATACCTGCGATGACAGTGAAATGTTTTAAATAAATTGCATAAAAATATTATGAACTTTAATCCGGATTGAATATTACTTTTTCTCTTTACACATTACCGAGAAAAACATAATTTGTATTAACAGATGAAATAAACAAAAAATAAATATCTTTATTATTATCAATATTCAATACATGTAATATACATGTAATACAATAATGTTTTAAGAATTTATAACTTTATATAGATAATTAAGTAACTGCATAAGATTTTAGCCTAATGAAGATGAACTACAGAATGATGAAAGACAAATTTGAAATTGCCTTTTGTATTTTTATACGGATTGAAAATTACCGATAAATTTATGTGTTCTATGCAATTTACTAATGAGCGATCTACGATCAAATGTCGCATAGTCTTTTAACGACTCAGTTAATGATCGCGGTGTAATATCACTTCTTGATATAATGAAGAGCCTCGTTATTTGTTGTGAAAGTAAGTTCGTTTAAAAGAGCGCATAATTATCATCAAGTTTCTAAATCATTACCGAAAATCATTATATAACGTCCGAGTTCTTTGGTTCTCTATTTCAAATCTGTTGAATTTTTGGAACAAAAGTAACCGCTGGCTAGTTCCCTGTTGCTTAGATTTAATTTCCAGTTTGGAAATCAGCCAACCTGGAGTGTGCAAACATGAATTTTCACGAAACTTTCAACGAGCATTATGATAACTCACACTGCATAATTAACTACGTGCTTTACATGCTGCTACTCTCCCTCTCTTTCTCCAGTAGAAATGAAAAAAAAAAAAAAAAAAAAAAAGAAAACATACGGACATTGCTTATTTCGAAATTCCACCGAATATTTTAAAGTAACACCGAGCAGCTCTCACGAGAACGATTTACAAAATATTTATAATTAATGTTACACCAGAGTCCGATTGTACATTCACTTTAAAATCTAGTAGTTTTACTTAATTCTGTATGAAATTTAGATTCAGACTGCTGTTTAATTCTATGATTGTCATTTTACATACATATTTATTGGATGGATAGCGAAGGAACGAGAAATAATGGTAGTGATATAAATTTTTGAAATGGAAGTTGTTATCGATACCGATTGAATGATGAGTTGGGACAAATGGTTCGAAAAAAATATGTAGACTTGTTTGAGTATGAATACGAGCCAAGTTCGAAACTTCAGTTATCGTCTATGCAGGAGATACCTTTCCTTTGCAATTTACCTTCAGCGTCACCCTCAGCTGCCTGCGCGAATTAATGCTCGACTTGAATATTAAAGCAAATCGCAACTCAGCCGGGTCTCGGCTTCGTATCAAAGTTTATGAAAGCTTAAGAAAGTTAAAACGTTTATATTATACTCGAAAGAGAGCCACGACGAAACTGTCGCTTGAATTGCTGTAATCTTGAAAGACCAATTTGGTTATATATTATTATGTTAAATAAACAAACTTCCATTATTCCGATTTCATCAAAAGAAACTTTCTTTTTATTCTTAGCTTCTTACAAAATATTAGTGAATTAAAAGATCTGATGTCCTTAAAGTCCTGAAATTTCCATTCAAACGTTTAGCTCGAAGGCATTTAGCCATACCAAAAATAAAACATGGACAGACCAATTTGGTGAAGTGAATGACGTAAAATGTTGTATTCATTCGTACTCAAAAATTGTTCGCTCAACATTATCATAGTGCGTGAAATATGATGCTTTTTACTTTAAGCTACATCTCCCGTTAAATATATTGAATGCATAAATAATAAAACCTGTTGAAATAAGCCATTTTAAAAGTGTTGTATCCAATTTTTGGAATATACAATTTCGTTTTACTAGCATCAATTATAGTAAAGTAATTTTTCAATTGAGAAAAACACATTTGCTGCGGAATCATTTTATTTCTAAATGGATGGAGAAAACGTTGTTACGTTTCTCAATAGCTGATCGTAACCTCAACGAGGATATTATAAATAAATAGTAAATATAAAGATATAGATGGATCTGAAGTGTAAGTATAAAGATTGGAACCAATATGAACCAGACGAGGATTCGTAGGCAGCACGTGTACGTTCTCTCATGCATCTGTACACGGTCGTATAAGTTATGGGTCCCATAGCACGGAGTAGATTCGGCGGACGCAGACATACTGCGATCATTATCTTCAAATTTATGGACGTAGCCGCGCGCAATCGACCAGCAGGCATGCATGCAGATAGTCAGTGGTGTTAAAAGGATCTGTACGATCTGCAAAGATCTTGTCGCCGAATCATTGCCGTTGCCACCCCTTTTCTGTTTTGTCTTGAATAATGGTGCATTTGTCAAACAGAACATTAAGATTGTGACTTGCTGTTGGGATAATTTTTGCTTTTTTCACGTTCAATAAGATAAACGATGAGCTTATCACAGAACTAAGCGACGAAATAACTGAGGATGGATTACGACAGTGCTGGATTATTTATGGCATTGTTAGACCACTAGTTTAAGAGTTCTAGATTTAATCCATCTTCATTTTAAGCGTTAAATAATTATATTATTTCATTTGATCAGATCCTTTAAAGCTGTTAAATGAACCTAGAAGAATATTTTGTTTGATTACATTTTACGACTTAATGCAGTGTTTTTAAGTTGTTGTATTGTAAATTCATTTCATAAAGTCGTTTATATTTTTGTAACGCTACGGGGTATTTATATTTCCACTAATTAATTTATTTAAAACTTTCTGTGAACAAATAATGTCAACTGAAACTTATTCTGCTTTATTCTTGTTTATTTAACAAAACAAATCTCATAAACTGTTTGCTTTTTCACGTTAACTAACAAAAGTTAATCATTTTGTCTGTTCATTTGTTAATTCACTAATGAACAGACAAATCAAATATCCGAATGTATTTTTGAATAAATAATAACTTTTCGCTTATTTTTACTCTTTAAATGAATTTACATTTTTTTGTACAAAAAAAAAAAAACAAAAAATGCATTAAGTATTCGTTAACTAATTCGATGTGAGTTAGAGCGAATTTCAGGCTGTATTGGCTGAAAAAAACGAAGACTTTGATGTAAGAGCAAAAAGTAAAAGCCATCGGTGTGATTCGATTTTTCATTTGCGTGCACAATGAGTACGAAAAGTGAATAATTATTCGCACTGCCGACGCTTATCTCATTTTACTACATGGTAATCTCTAATTAATCGCATTAGTGATATGGCGAGAGCTCAGTACGACGAGTTCGCATAATCGAGCTTGACGCTTGCAGGTAGTGTTAATTTGTTGACAGTATGAACTGCAGATCTGCCCTCGTTTTGCAACACCCTTCGACGAAATCATGCACTAATCCACAGACGAAACCTATTCGTCACATGCCATTTTACGTATATACTTTGCAACGTCTCGCTTAGTTATGAGCAAAATTATTAGATTACATCGACATCCCTGATATGTCGATTTTAATCATACGTTCCGTGTAAGCTATTCACTTACACTTGAAACCACTTCTTCTAATAACATTGCATTCATGATTTCAATCAATTTGTCGACAATAAAAACTAATATTGAAAGTTTTCAATGAAAAAGAAAAAAATTGTTCAAACAGTAAATCCGATAAATGAAATTAACAATAGCTCTAGTTAACCATATAACTGATTACAATGAATGAAAAATCGATATATTTGCAAAAAATAATTCCTTTTGCAAATTTTATAATTTCATTCCATCATTTGCTGTACAATTAATGATATGCCGAATGAATGCAAATATTCACCAAGGCTGATATAGTATACTTAATAATAGCTGTCATTTTTTTGTCCTCATTCGCAAGATTTACAACGCGAGCCACGTGTCGAAGAAGGTGCACCTGAAATGAATGTGAAAGTTTGATCACCTTTCAATAAATCTATCTTGCCGATACGTTGGCTGTCGATTAAATCACTACCTGACGTAACGCGTTATTAAATTTGTCACGTTGCAAAGGCACTGGGAAAACGGAACGTTGAATATAGGGGCGGAAAAAAGATATGAAGACGCAAAAAAGCGACAAAATCGCCTCGACATTCAAAGAGTCGTTCTCATCAAAGGGTTCAGAGGTAATTCGTAATAGCATCAGGTAGCCCATTTCATGAGAAAGTTTTTAAGGCTTTTACGATGCCTGAATTCGCCTTTCGCCTGTGCTTTTTATTTACCACCATCCATTCTCACTGTGATCAACTGTCGCATCTTAATTCACTTCTATGAGACTAGTTAACTTCTGGTTTTGCTCCTCTTAGAGGAGCAAATCTTTGGTATTATATATTTGAATGACATTCATAAGCTTTAGTTAATAATTCATGGACTGATTAAATATTCAATATTTTTTTAATATTGTTAATTCTTGTTCATTTTTTGAATAAAAAAAATGTAATATTTTGTACAAAAAAACAACCACATTGAACTGTATAATTTATAAACAGTTCAAATTGAAAATTTAGGTAGACTATTAAAATCAAAAGATAAACTGTTGATTGGTGTGAAATACTAATATTTTATTTAATTTACCAATTGAATATTTATATGAATTTAAAGTGCTTTTAATTTGAGTATGCCAGGTAAAAGGATTGAATATGTATGTCTGATATAATGGTTTTATCGACGTAAATGGAGTTGCATTAACAAAATCAGTGGAGACAATCCAGTTGTGCACCGCTGATTGGAAAATTTTCGTTAATTAAGTTCAGATTAACAAATAAATAACAATATTTGAATAAACTTGTTATTTTAAGCTCCATTACTTTTTTAGTTTTATGATGCATTGTATGATTAATTTTTGATTTGTTAATGTATAATCCTGTAAGTTTTGAAGTAAAATATTCAGCTGATGTAAATCGTGTTTTATATAATGTATTCAAACAAATATTTACTGCTTTTCATGTTAAAATTGCAAAATTTGCTAAGAATTTAACAATTCCAAGATTATCGATCAAGATTAAAGATCAACGTTACGTAGTAATTTAATCAAAATTGCACTTCCTTTGTGAACAAATTTAATTAAAACAAAAATTCAGTTGAAAATGTAACAATTACACACGGCTAATACGAACAAATAGAAGTTTACAATGCATCCAATATAATAGCAGACGCTATACTCTACTTCTATTTTCTGGTGCAAAAGATGGGAGGAATTGGGGTGAGAAAGAATTGCAAACAGGGTTGAAAAGTATAAGGTGGCGCTATCCCTTTCAGCTCGTCGTTTGGGGTAGGACAGTGTTAAGTGGCTCAGAACCCTCCTTCTCCGTGCCCCTCAACCCATGCTTGCTTCACCCTCGCAGTCCCTGCAGTGTTTGAGAATCTTGCTAGGATCGTCGAGCGATTTCGCGGGCCGCGGGGCAAGCCAAGTGGAAGAACGTGAGCTGTGATTTACTGCGCCACGTTTGCTGTACCTAAGAGAAGGTTGCTTTCTGCTCTTCTCAGCCTGATAAATCGCATCCGAGCAACGTACTAGGAGAGCTCCCATTTTGTGCGACAGGAGACAAGGAGCAGTGGTTATTAGGAAACCTGCAATGACACTATTTACTCGCGTACTTCGAGCCTTTATTCAAGCGCCATATATTTTTTCCGTATCGCTGATCCATTTTGTTCTGGATACTTAGTAGAATTGTTTCGTTGATTTCGTAATATATAAGTGCGAAGTGGATTGACCGATTGTACTGAAAGTTATCGTTTTCTTAGGTTTCCGCGCACTAGTACAATTTAACATTACCGGCTTTAATGTTTGGGATTATGTGGCATGAAATCGATGTCACAGTAGGGATCTTTTTATAAAGGTGTTATTTACGCCTGATTACGCTTTTTATGGCAAAATATTAAAGTACGGAAATTTAATAAAATATCTACTTTTAACGATTTCATTAAGCGTTTATTACCCGACAATTTTTTAGAATATATATATATAATTGTATATTCTTGTAAAGTATAATGTGTAGTGATATATGTTGATAAATGTATTTGCTAATAAAGTAGTTTAATATCTGTAAATTCAACATGTGCAACTTTTTTTATATTGTAATCGTTGAAAGCACTTACGTAAAATATGCGAGGATTAGGAATATTAAACAAACACTCACCTGAAACAGAAAAGAACGATTTTTTATTAAATGTACAATTTTATTTTACTTGTTCAAATACCTATATATTCATTGAAACTTTTTCTTTGATAAGCTACAGTCGGAAAATTGCACAACATGCTGTAGTATTAACAAAATTTGTTCGTTTTTTTATCAGACGATATGAGGCAGATTGTCCCATACATTCATTAAAACTTTAAAATTTTATAAATGTTCAATTTTCCGTACAGATCTTCTTGGTATTTGCCAATTGTGGAATTCAATAACTTCACTTTCATCGCATTCAGACGAAAATTTTATGTCATTTTCCATTTGCATATTTTAAGAAATATATTTACTAAACCTTTTACATGTTAAATTGGAGCAGAAATTTGGAAAGCAATTTTTTATGTAAAATGTATTTCTGCAGTGAAATGAAAAGCAAATTTATCTTTGAATCGTTTATCAAATTAAACTTATTATTGATTTATTATTATTCAATATAAAAGTAAACCATACATTTTTCATATATTTCTTTAATCTCCATAAAACTTACATATATGTTATTTCAAGCGTTTTTCAAAATCATTCAACGAAAATCTGCGGCTTTTAGTTTGAATTTGAATATTTTATTGTTCAAAACATTTTCGTTACGAAAATACTCGTAAATCAATATAGATACTTTCATGACTGAGTAAATTCAAAAACATTTTCGTTTTTACAATTGAGTATAGTTTGTGAACGTGTAATTTAGAGATGAAGTTGCTTCTGTTAAAACCACAAAACCGTTCTATACCTGAGATTTCATTTTCGAACATTTTAGTCTATCTGATAATTCATTTAAACAAATTTATACAAAAAATATATAATAATTCTATAAAATATTTCATTTCATAAATTACTTTAATAGTCTATTTAGTATTACTTCAAATTGTATATTTATTTACTACTTACTACTACTTCAAATCATCACTCTAACCCGAACAATTACCTCGTCATTTAAAAATAAACTGATTATAAAATGTGAGCACGTGACCGTTATTTTACTTCTTCGAGAAGGAATCACATTTACAAGGTACGATTGGTTTTTTTTGTTCGTAGTGTCGTGAATTCACCTGACTGGGCTCGTTACGAGTTAACGTCGTAGTTTCAGAATGAACGTCGTTCAATTTCGTTGCCTCCTGTGAAATTAAAAGTGGCTTTCGTTTCTGATTTCACGAGCTGATCGTGCTGACACCTGTGCGTTTGTGGCAAGAGAAATTCACGACTCTGAGAAAGACACAGCCAAAACTCTTTTATGTAGCTGGTCACTTGCATCGACGTTACGTTTTCTCTTAATATATCACATTGAATCGCATATATTCTCGTTGGAAAACTATCGAATTTCTTGAATTCCGTTTCTCAGTAAAGGCGATTGAATTTCCAAGTAAGTTAGTAATTAAAGATCGCAAAGCGGATGAACAACCTTTTTTCGTTGAGTCAATAAGCGCAATATTGATGCATCGGCAATGTTTTTTTTGTGTGCAATGGGTCTTGTCTTTTCATAAAGTAAATAGCCTCGCCGAACGTGACTGGACTCCAGCGTGACGTTTTGAGTAAGATCCTTGATTGAGAAATGTTGAAGTTACGAAGGTAAGATCAATTTTAATGGAGACGAAGAAACAATCGAGAGGTCGAACAATTATGAAACTTTGAAATTGTCAAAACATCGAGGAGATCATGAAAGCGGTAAATAAAAGCAATAAGGATCAATAAAAGCTAAGAGAAACATGTCCAGTATTTCAGCAATTAAATTTCAACGTTATATTAATTATCTCGTAAGTGCAAAGAAGTAAAACGAAACTAATTTCATTTTTCTTTTCGCCTTCAATTACAATTACTTTTAATTTTTGTTCGTAGAAATACAAACATTTATTTATATCGATTGAATTAATCAACAATAATATCTATATATTATTTTTAATCGTGTAAGTAGTTATAGTCAATATTTAATTCGTCATTAGAATTTGAAATATTCGATATTACAATTTACAATAAGTTGTGAAAAAGTGTTGAAATAACGTTGGCATAAAATTGTCATCAAACAAGCCACAGAATGTACAAGAACTGCGATGGAATGTGTCACCCGTGACAGAACTGTGGTATTTGCACTATGTCCGCAGTTTCACCACAGTGACGAAAATTCCTAGCAAATCTTTGATTCATCATGCTGCATTCTTTTTAAACTATTGTTTAATTTTTAACGACAATTTTATATTTGCAATGATAATATTTCACATGTATTCATCGATCACATTTTATTGCAAATTAAATAGGGTTTTGCAAAATCTCCACATTTGCAGAAAATTTGAGTCTTTACTAACAAAAGAAGCGTAGCTGGAAATGAGGACTTGTGCAAACGTATTCCCGAGACATGAAATCTAAAATCCAAGCAATCGGTACCGGTCTCGAGATCAGGATAATCCGATGTGACCACAACGCAGTGCTTGATACACGGTTAGTCTGACAGAACATTGGTCAACTTGACGCGAATATATGCCGTAATGTATATACTGTCGCTTTGAACTTCTGAATTGACTGAACCCGTTACACTCCGCTTCGTCTCTGGTCTCGGCTAATACGCACACCACAAGCTTCTCATGCACAGAAATAGTGCGTAAGCTCCCTTAAATATTTCATATTAAAGTTTTTAGCAATTTTAATGAATGCGAAGCTTCAAGGGATTATGTTTTTTCATGCGTGAATATGTTTGGAGATAATATCTTACGCATGTATAATTTAGAAAGAAGCTTCATTTTTTTAAGTTTTAGGATTATACTTCTATTTGTTCAAACAATACATTTCATCCAGGAAAAAAGTGTTGTCATTGAAAATGCAACTTTTTTCGATGCAAATAAAAGTTTCGAAGAACTGACTTATTTTTTGTATGATTTATTTGAATTCTAATTTATTGTTAAACAAATTGGACAATTTGTCAAGTTAGTTTGACATTGTGTTGTTATGTTTATATGTCAATTCCGATCGAAAAAACTTGACAAATGGCGAAAACAAATCGAGGCAAATAAGATACGAAATTGTTGTTTCTTAGTACAGTATAATGTACGACTAACGTAAGTAGTATAATATACAGCGAAACTTTGACAGTGGCGGGCATTGGCCTAGAGCTGCTGATTTATTATGCACGTTTTGTCTGACAATTCGCGAAAACACGATAGGAAGCGACGACATGTCATGAAATTGTATTCTCGTCTCATATTTTAGTCTGATTTCATAAAAGGTTTATGATTCATAAAGCAAGTTAAATAGCGCCGAGTGAACTCGATTACAATGATTTGCGAATGGAATATAATGATGCGGCTGAATTCAATAAAAGATTTACCACTGAAAACTATTTTTTTCTACTCCTTTACTCTTGATTTTTTCCCTCGATTTTGTTCTCGTTTGTTTTTTTTCTTTGCCCAATAACTTTTACCACTTTGTTTACCCGCCAACATTCATCGACTTGATTTAGGATTGCGATTTTGTAAATCGGAGCGAGTAGATCGATAAAGTTTCTGTAATTTGCTGAAACTTGATTAAGTGGTTAACTGTTCTATAAACTTTCAAACGAGTTATTCCTAATGGCGCATCTTCATCTAAAAGTTAAAGGTTTGATTTCCAAAGCAGAAACTATTAAGGTACAGATTAACTAACCATTCAAGGATATAATTAAAAATGAAGCTATGTTATGTTAAATATATATTAAACTATCATAAGTTTCACAATTTAGCAAAAGTAAATTATCTTCCCGTAAATAAATTATTTCTAGGATGGAGCCATTTCTTAAGTTTTTATCGTTTAAAGTAATAAATGTGCAATTGGTATAGAGTTTTTTAAAATATAATTATTTTAAACTAATTAGCAGTAATGTAATATTTATGTAATATGAAAGGTTGAAAGCCAAAACATAGACAAATATTTTAAAACAATATATTTTCAAATATGCAAGTTCCATTCAAATGATCTTTGCAAGTATAATGTACTTTTATATCAGCGAACCATTTAGGTTTAACGTAACAATTAATCAGTTGTTTTCCACGTTCACGAGTTTGTTAATAAATATACAATTCAATGATATATGGACATCAATACGTTTATATAGAACATAACATTTCATACATTTTAATTGAAAGCATTGAAATTCAGTATTCGAATGTTAATTCTTTTTAATAAAGAATAATGATAAATTTATCATTAACGACGATTAAAATCTTAAACAAAAATAGATGCATCTGATACGAAGAATAAAAAGAATTGCATGTAAGACAATCTTTCAATTTATTCTAATTGTGATTCATAAAAACGTATAAAATGAAGTACAAATAAAGAGGATACTTTCACTGACAAGTTAAATCGTATATTCAAAAGATACTGTAATAATTGTGTCGTACAATATTTTGTGAGTTCAATAATGATGTACTATGAGTATCATTATTTTTAATGAGAATAGACGAGGGTCTACAAATCATGGATTCTCATCACGTTATAATGAAATTAATTGCTTCGTCGTCGTTTTTAAACATATGTATACTTACAAGGAAGGCGTCTGGGGATGAACGTTTGTCACTAATTTTGTGTATAGACTGGTTTCAAAGAAAATTCTTCAAATTAATCTTGGAAGAAGTAACATTTATAATGTGTCTTGGGAGTAACTGTAATAAACCGCAAGTGCATAATTTTATTATTGTTGTACGTATTTTAACAACATTACTCAAAAAATCCTCATACATGTTAAATATTGTGTTTTCTATAATTAAGTAATTTTTACTGAATAAACAAATTGCGCTTTTGCTACATTTAAAATAACTAAGTAAATTTGTAAATAATACCTAAGATAATTTTATTTGAATAAAAGAAGAGATTTCATTCTAGAATACTTTTTTAACCACATTATTATCCATAATGCTACATAATGTATAAATAAATAGGCAAAACAAAAAAAGACGAAAAATCCTGCTTTTACATGGAATAGCTGCAGCGAATCGAAATCTCGGAAATTCGTATTAATAATTCATTCAGCTAGCCGTGACGGAAATACACAGAGATGTAACTGGAACATACCCAGGAGGCGCTAGCAAGGGGCAATCAAATGGCGAGAACGAGAGAGGGCACGTGCGAGGGAGGAGAATCAGAGCATTGTTGATTGTGGTCAGCGATCGGAAATGGACTGATCATTCGAAGCATATCGATCTAATCGAATGTCTCTGACGTATTGCGAGATAGGAACGCGCCCTTGAGCTCCCTTCGCCGATTATGTTTGTTCACATTGTTGGTTCGAAATTCTTGATAACTCCAATAAGCGTCGACATATTCACCATGCCGATATCTCGATATCCCAAGTTCTTCCTGAACTCCACAGTTGCAAATTTCACGTCAAATTGTACGCATTTTTTTTGCGACAAATTAGAACTCACGGCAACACAGACAAACATGCCGTCCGAGCTTTTAATTTCAAACTCAAATCCAAATTGTTTGCAACATTTTTTTTTGTTCAATTACATTTAGTTGCGCAAGTAAAAGCTGCCGTCGTTCTTGGACGAATTTCATTTCTCAAACCCAATCTTGGAGATCATATTTCAATTCATCTGAGACAATAAATCAGGAATCAATATTAGCACACCGGCAATATAAAACGTTCAATGTTTAATTAGTATTGATTCGATGTTGAATTAACATCTGTAGAATTCTATTTGATGAACCAATATTAGCATAACGTGATATCGTTGTACCTACGTGAAAATAGAAATAATGAATTTATGATTGTTATTGCTGTTTTTAATTTTCGCACATAATCTTTAAACGCATATTATGAGATCTAGAAACAATGAGATTGTAAGTTGAACATTATCTTTGATTCTGTTTCTCCGTTGACTTTGCGATTGGAATTTACCGAAATCATTATAAAACCGAAGTTGCCGGAATTTTGGCAAACTTTTGTTTATTATTTCGTAGCTTGCCCTACATCCAACAAAGTCGGACAAGCAAGTTGAGAGCATAGAAAGTTTGCGGCTCGTCTAGTTACTTATTCAACCGATGTTCTCATCGTTGGCACATGACGCTTATTTCTACCAACGATGTTATCGTCAGTTGCCTTCACGTCAGGTTATCCCTATCCTCATGTTAAAACAATCCTGCCAACATGTCATAGACACGTATTTGGCTCGAAAATGCCGTTGTCTGTTTGGTGGCCCCACCAACAAATTCGTTTAATTTGATCTTAATCGGAGGCAATAAAAGTGATCATTAAAGATAGTTGAGTTTCTTTGTTCCCCCGTAATGTCCGGACGGAATTTTCGGTAAACGAATTTCTATTACGGGAATCAGATTAAATCAAAAGTACAACGATGCTAAGTGACGTAAATAGGATGCAGTACCAGCCGCTGATGAAGTACTGAATCGAGCCAGCGAGAAATCCCTAAGCGTTCCTTCTTCTTACTTTACGTCATTCCATCCCGGATTTTATTGCGCAGAGGGTTTTAACGACAAAAGGATTATGACGATCGCGCTTCTTCGGCGGAAAAATTTATTTTCCGATTCAGCTTGTACCAGATTTCGCGCACTCAGCCATTCGCGGTTATGCCAAACGCAAAAGCACATCTTTTATGAAAAGACGTCATTACAATTCATGCTAATGAGTACTTACAATAATGGTCCATTAATCAATTTGCGACAGGACATTACGATGACCGTAATTACGCTATTATTTGCTTTTAAGGCGATTTCATGTGAAATACTCAGTGGTCTTATTTTCAAACTAATTTGTCAAAACTTGTTTAAAAAATATGATGAATTAATTTATTTGTTTTTATACTATACTAATTGATATTAAACATGACCGATTTAATTTTTACAGTTGTGAAAAAAATGTGCAAAAACATCATAAGAACTTGTTACGATTTATTATAACAGTTTTATAGTACTATTTTCATAATTTAATATAAAAGTTTAAACGAAAAAGTAGCTAATAAACGTGTTTGTATAATTTAATCCTTTTTATTACATCTACTTTAACTTTGTTCCCGTTATTTTAAAATAATATAATAAAAAAGATATATAATTCTCACTATGACACACTATTTCTTTCGTTTCGCGCGAAAAATTAAGTCTTACACGGAATTTAAATAGAAATATCTGAGGTAAGCGTTTCTGCTTTCATAAATTCACTGTGTCGCCGCTGTGTAGATATTTCTGATTACATTTCCTATTCGATAAACCAACTGCTGCGGTGGACAACAACTACAAGCCTCCAACGCTATCGCATTGCAATCGCATTCAGGCATTTTTCACGTATCGCTTTTTTCATGCTTCGCAGTTTGAAGCACCGTCCAATTAAAGCGTAATCGGCGCTCTTATGTGATGACTTTTCACAGCCGGGTCTCTTTTAATTAGCAGTCGTCCGCCATTTTGCTGCCTATATCGGCGTCGCGAAACAGGATGAAACATCGTTGATGTCACGACTGTTATAAACGCTAAATTGTAACTACTAATACGACATTGTGACATTCTCTGAGCTTGTTTATACACATTCGTTAAATAAATTTAACGCTAGTGTGTACAACAAATTACTTCATGAAAATACGTTTATTGTTCAACATTAGAGTTATTTGCTTGTTCACACATTAAACGCGCATAAAAACATGTTTAAGATATTAAAAGCTGTCATTTAAAATACAATTTATTACCAGGAAAATACGGTTTATTAGAAAAAAAGTTTATTCTCATAGTTCTTTCAAATGAGATAATATCTTTTCAGTACAAATGATTTTTGCAAACTTTAATTCAAAATTAATTTGCTCGTTGAATTTACAATAAAATGATTATAGATGTGTTTCTTTATCAAACATTGACTGCAATCTAAAAGCCAAATTGGATCTCATTGATAAAGCATCAGAATATAAGATGGTTTTTTTTTCGCACGCATTCATCGAACGACGTTTTTGAACTGCACGTTGAAGTACTTGTGTGTTATTTATTAAGTCGGAAACATTATTTTGTCGACAGAGACCAACGCATATCCCTACCTAGTATTACGTTTTGCTCGCAATAGTCCCGTATCAGAAAAGCAATTTGTCTCGTCTGCTTGATTCTTCTTGCGTCTCACCGCCTCTTCGTCTACTCGCAACAACTGCGCGATATTTAAGTTATGAATATTTGCCGACGTACGATATGAGGTTTGCGCTTTTCGAGCTTTAAGTATATACGCGTAGAAAGCAAAGACGAGCTTGGCCCGCTTACGTCTTTCTCGACAAAGAAATATTAATAACATTCGTACGTATTTCACTTGCGCACAAATGTGCGTCTTTGTCATGAATGCCTTGTACGATAACTTCCGTTTCGTTTACAATTAAACTTTTTTCTGTCGATGTCTGTTGAAACAATGATAAATATTACTTGATGTTTTCTGAATACATTTTTATTTAAAAAAATATACATTTGTTTGACAAATAATGCTTCTCCAACTACTCAATATTTGTCAAAAAATGAAGGAGAAGGACATTGATCGAAAGCTCGAGTGCACACTAAAAGCTCGTTCGGTGTTATTTTTGAATTCATCATTTTGATTAATTATTACTGATGCGACAACTTTGTAATATAACTAAGTAATCACGTTGAATTCATTCGGACGTATCAATAAAAATGACAGCACATATAAAAGTTGGCAAATTTTTCTCTTTTGTGGCTCTGCGTGTTTGCATGATTGCAATGAAAAGAAAACAAGTTCGATCGACTATCAATACGCAAGAAAATTGGCTTTCGGGTGGACCGTCTACAGAATTCGACATCCGATTCATTGTCCTTCAACAATCGTATATAGTTTTTTCATTTTTTTTTTTTTTTTTTTTTTCTTTTTTTCGTCAAATCCTA